>VZTT01054199.1:18607-30886 GCA_013400855.1 Buphagus erythrorhynchus | reverse complement strand
TTCTATCCTAAAGGGGGAAAAAAAGGCTGACCAGATGCAAAAGTGGAGCAGCTTTGAATTTTTTATAACAAATATTAAGATTATACCTACACAAGCACTCAAAAGACAGCACAGCTATTTCTGTGCTGAGGTTAATAAATTGCAGTTGGAAATTTTTAAAACTTTATTTAAGGAAGTCAGTTGAAACAAAGATACGCAAGCACTCTATAATTTCTGTTTGTGCAAACTTGATTTATTGAATCTGTGCAGTGATCACTGATGTCCAGGGTAAAGATCTTTTGGCTGCTGTCATCAATGTTTTTGTTTCCTTCAAAAGGCTTTCTCAGTAAGTTCTGATTAATTCTGCTATTTCATAGGAATTTCAAGTCCTTAGCTTGATTTCAGGAAATAATTAAAAAAAACCATTAGAATGTTCCTTTCCTGTGAATCTTGCCATTTGAGAAAAAGGTGAATGTGACATTCTTCACATGAGGGTGCTACCAGTTCAGAAGTGATGTTATTAACAATTGTTTTATTACAGTATTAAAATTAATGTTTTTTAATGCCTATAATGTCTTTCATCCCAAAACCACTTTACAGCAAGTGTGTCAACTGTCACCTACTGGATGGTTTAATGCCTTGGTAATAACTCTAAATGACTCTGCATGCAGATGAAAGAGCTTCACTGATTGACAAGGATTCATTGGGGCACCTGGTGCTTTGTTTCGGGAGGAAAAGTGCAGTGCTTGAAAGGAATCCATGCCAGGATTACACCTAGAATCTGGGATCAAAAGAAGAGGAAACAAAAGATGTTTCATGGGTGTCTTCCAAGCCATATTTTCATGTGGTTATCATGCTTCATCTGTCTGTGATAACAATGCAAGGTGGGTTGGAGTGTGTCATAAATTGCAGCTTGACTTGGAGCTGACAGCAGGCAGCTGGCTGGTGTGGAGTTGATGTCCAAGGACATGAGGAGCCCAAAGCAGGGACATCAACACAGATACCAGTGGGATGTGAAATGCCACAGGGAGTTTTGTTTGTTACCTGGGTGCTAGTTCAGGAGGAATGTAGCTCTCCCTGATGTCCAAGTCTGTGTAGGTTGTCTTGGACTTCAGATGGTGTCTCAGATATCATCACGTGCTCATGATGAGATGACAGAATTGTGCTCCATAAGGTGCAAGGAGTCCAGCTCACCCAAGAGGGTTGTTTGGATTCAAAGTGTATGATTTCCATCATGTGTTTGTTTTGCTTGAGTCCAGGGCAAATAAGACAAATCACTGAGGGGAAAACACAACAGAGAGACCTGCCAGGTAGGTGTGAGTCAGAAGTGTTCTCTGTTTTTGTTCTGGATTTCAGCTTAAGTAAAATAAACACAGGGTATCACAGGAGTTTGTAGGGGCCCTCATTGAAAATCACTGTAGGTAAATCCATCCACACACTATGTTAATTCTTAGGATTCAAATAGAGAGACCCTGTGTTACTTCCTTCTCTAAAATGGCCAGTTGCTAAACTATGATTTAGAGCCTCTCTTTCTCTCATGAAGGCAGATCACAGAACTTTCTGCAGATGCTGACTTTGGTTTTGTTTTTTTATTGCCAGCAGTCAATGGTCTATTTCAGTGGTTATCAGTCCCAAATTTCTGAACTTTCTTAACTTCTTTTTGACATAATAAATAGGAATTATATTTTTTCCCTGGAATATTTTGCCTCTTCCCCACCATAAACATACTGGGATGTTGCAGTCCCTCTTCAGTGATGTATTTAGATCAGTTATAAGAATAATCCTTAAGAACTGGCCTCTACAAACTATTCTCAGTCAACAGAAGTGGTTGTCTAAGCCTTTAAACCTTGAGGCAGGTTATGGTCTTGACTTTCCTGTCAGCAGAAATAATGTAGTATTAAACTGAGGCCTGCCAGGTGCTTTTGGCAGAACTTTCAGAACATGGTGGTATCGGGGTTTTTTTTTAGATTTTCCAGCTTTGTCTATCTTGATATTCCAATTGCTGGCTGTAGATTTATCCTGATTTACAAGATTACATGACTGTCTAGATCAGATAACTTATTCCAGTGTAGGAAAACATACACTGATCATACCATCTCTATTTTTTCAGTGAGGTAACAGATTAGGATCCTTTTATTTCTCTGGCCTTGGTAGGAGGGGTATGAGTGTATAAATTTTTGGGGGGTTTGGGGATTTGTTTTTCTTTTTTCTTCTTGCTGTTTCTGAGACATTGTTTGCAATATGGCAGGATGAAATGAAGAATGCTGAGACAGTGAAGAAGGGGAAGAGCTAGAAGCACAAACAATGCCTAAGTGGAATGAGAATGCCTGGAAAACATGAATAGCTCTATATCTGAGCTATTACTTCAATTCTAAAATTGAAATATGCTGCCTTGGAATTACACTCTTTTCACATCTCTATTCTGCACTTTTGGGCAATTATAGAGCTGTCGAGCATTGCCAGTTTGTACATTGTCCTTACTTAGCTGCTGCTGTGTTCCAGAATCAATATTGAAATGTGGTGTTTAAAGGTGTTGCTTTGACAGACCTGCATGATGCTGTATGACAGCAGCATCTGAGCATGCCATGGAAGCAACAACCCCAAGGGTCTTATCCTGTTTGCCTTAAGATATGTCTGCTGCTTTGTCTTGGCAAACAGTATCTGAGTGTGACATTAAATTGTGTTTGTACCCATTCTAATAGGGACCTTGGATCACATGAGGAGTTGTGGGAGGAAGAGGAAATGTGGTTTTTCAGGTGGTTTGTCAGGCCCCACGCCAGCCTGTGTGACACAGAGGTGCAGGGTGAAGCAGCCAAGGCTCCCTTGGGCAGTGTTGCCTCAGGTGGGAAGGGCTCATGCACATGCTGGTGCAGCATCCCATGTTGTGCACACTGTCCTGCCTTTGTCCAGCGTTGGAGAGCACCACAAGCATTCCTGAGGCATCAAGTATGGAAAGCAGGTGTGGTGAAGGGATTTTTTACATGCTTTGAGAACGTGCATCTCATGTATGTTGCACTGGGTAGTAGCCCTACCTTATCTCACTGTGTTTTGTTGTGAATGAATTTTCTCCAAATCAAATGAAAGTTTAGCTGTTCTACTTCTTTTTAACTCACAGGCAATGCTGGAGTCCTCAAGGCTAGTTTCTGTCTCCATGAGCTGCAGCCTTTACAACTCCCTAGTTTAGTGAAACCTTTTTGACCTATTTCTTGGGTCAGGGCTGAGATAAAATAAAACATCCAAAAAAGCTTTTTCCATTATGTGATCATTCTGCTCCCAAAGGGGAACAAGAACACCTTTGAAATCACATATTTGGAGGAAATACTTGGGCAAACCAAATGCTCAGAGGCAGTCAGCCCAATTGCTTTAAAAAATTATCATGTGCTGCTAATTCTAGCATTCTGTTGTCTTAGTTGGAGCTGTTTGGTTTCTTTGTGGGAGCAGAGACTTGCTTATGTGCAAGAAATGTGTAATCAGGACTTGGTAAGTGAAAACATCACCTGGTGAGCTTGAGAAAAAAATCGATGAGTTGTCCACGCTCTTATGTTAGAATTAAATTTGAGAAATGAAACAATTCCCAAGCAAGTAATGTACCAAGAAAGATTTTATAAGAAAAGACAGTATATTAAAAGCTTTTGAAGCAACCCAGGACCCAGAGTTTTCAGTAGCAGAGGACGTTGAGCCATCTCTCAGCAGGGTGCTGAAATCCATGTAGTTCACTAAATCTACTAATGCATTCTTTTCCCATTTCAGTAAGTCTGTGCAACTTTGAATACATTTTTTAGCCAAGAGAATTATTTGGCCCATATCTTCTAAATCCTACCATGAGGAGCATATTACTGTCATGGTAACATAGCCAAAGCTTTCGCTGTTTGCTCAAGGTGGGAATCTGTATTGTTTCAAAATGTATATTTGGAGAACAACTTACTGAAATCATCAGTATTTATACAGCAGATAATATCTTCAGACAGGCTGGACACCATCTGTCACAGTCTGATTTAATTTTATGGTCATAGCAAAGTGAACTGACAGTGTGGAATTTTTCACAGAAGTCAGCTGGAAGTGTGTCATGGTTTTCAGGTAAACCTGTGAAATATTGGTAATGATGGCTGTGCATTCATGTTATGTAAATAACATGGGGAGGGGTTGATTTCTGTTTGTTTGCATCCTGAAACAAGTTTAAATTCTGTTTAGTGCTCTATTGTACTGGAATCATTTATAATTGAATCCATCATACATGCCTTATGTATCTCTGCAGGGAAAATTGAGCATGAAATCATTCGCTCTGGAAGAATTAGTGAATACAGGAAGTGGCAATTTTTAAAATTAAATAAGACTTGAGCAGTTCATGGCACTACCTACAGATGGCAATTTAAAATTAAGGTTGTTTTCTTTTTCATAGTAAGAATTTGGTTTATGGCACCTTTAGCATTTTATGTAATGTTTTATATCATTAGAACAATTAAACATCCATGATAAATTTATTCAAAATTATATTAGTGTATTTTAGGGTATATTAATTTGCTAGAGTTTTACAGGACATGTAGCCCTTGACAGCAGGCAAAGCAGTTTCAAAAATGGCAGTAGTGTTACTGTGTGCTGAAGTTGTTCTGTTGATATATGTGTCATCAAATAAGTAGTAAAATATTTTTCACTAACAATGCAGTAATGGAAGGTATAGATGAAATAGTTTCTTGTGAAACAATCCTGTTTCTCCAACACTTGGATGCTTGAAGTTATTAATTAAGTTCATTCCCTTAACTGAAGTAAGTACTCAACAGTCCAGTTTTGTACATCTAGTTTACTGCTAGTGAGATATATGTGCATCTTGCTGTTCCATGTTTATGGGCTTCCTTTCAGGACATCCTTTTTCTAATGATGATGAGTGTAAAAGCTTGAGCCCTTCAAATTTGTGTATTCATGTGCTTGCATGCATTTGTGTGCACATTTCTCCTGTGTAGGTGCCTGTGTTGCTGCTTCCCAATGCATACCCGCTAAGATTTGTTTTATCCTATCTTAGATTTTGATTTAGAAATGTATGGGTAATGAAAAGCATTCTTGACTTGAAGAACAATTTTTTCTGAATTTGCTTTTGTCCTCTACTACATCTAAACCAGGATTTCAATATCTAAAATAATGCATTTTGGTCAGATAGCTGTTGGATTTTGTCCTTGTTTTTACAATGTACAAGCAAGTGATCAGTGCAACTCCTTGGGTTGCTTATTGTTAATCAGTCTGTCTTTTAAGAATTCTTCTGGTGCATCTGTTGTGCTGATTCACTGTTTCTTTCACTTAAAACCTCCCTCGTGAAAAAATGAATCAAGTAGACTTGTCCAACAGCCATGCCTGCCCTGTGATATCACTGCCTGTTCTCAATTACCAGATTTTGTCTCCAATTACATTTTGTAATTGCAGCATCTCTGTATTGGTCAGGCCTCATGAAGGTAAAAGGAGGGTTTAGATTGTGCTTTTCAACCTCAGAGTTCTATAGAAAGCTGACATGATGCTGGTCAAATTTAATCTCCATCTTAGTTTAGTTTTGTTACATTTGTCCACCTGTATAACAAAGTTAAAAAAATCCTAGGATTAAAATGTACGCTTCTTGGTATGGCAGTAAAGAGGTACTGGAAGGAAAGGAGGTGAAAGAAGGGTTATAGGAGTATGTGTAACACCCTTTACCTTTTTAAAAGCCTCTCTCAACCATTAGATTATAACAAAGTGAAAAATGTAATGGCTTTAGAGGCCTCTTGATGGAGATGAACACAAAATCCAAGATTATTATTTCTTTTGTCTAGGATAAAGTCCAGGTCAACCTTCATCAGTTATTTTTCCTTGAGAATGAGACTAAATAAGAGCAATGAAGGCATTGCAAATTTTTGGATTTTGTTAACAACTAGCTGAGAAATTCAGTACAGGGGAGGGTTGTATGGCAGACAAATGAGAGCTGCAAAAAAAGTTTGTTATATTGCATCCTCAAGCTTGAAAAATAACTTTGTTCCAGAGACACTCTTGGAGTGTGTGTACAGTGGGTACACACCTGGGGAGAACAGCAGTGGCTGGTTCCATGGAGAGCCTGGCACACACCTTCCCTGTTCCACTGGAGAGTGCAACATTGCATCAGGCTGGAATCATACAAAACTGTGCCTGAAAGTCATGCTGAGAAATCCTTTAGTTCTGGCTTTAGCACCGACTTGGGTGGAAGAATTTGTTCAGAGATTGGTTTGTTGCTTTATGCCTTAAAACATGAGGGTGCTTGCTCACTAGGATTTTATTTTAGTGGCCTTAATTAAATGTGATTCAGAACAATATGACCCCTGCGAGGCAGGCAGAGCTGAAGGGGGCGTGTAGCTGCTCTTAAGCCATCACAGTTTGCAACCCCCTGCATTAAGCCATCACCAATTTCAGATTGCTTTCATGTGCTGGATTGAAAACTGTGGCAATTCAGGAGTTGCTACATTCAGCCATCCATGCAGCAGGCTCTGGGAGAAATGTGCTCCCAGTGTCCCTCATGAAAATCAATGACAGAGGTACAGCCTGGCTTTCATCTCCTGGGCTACAAATCGTAGGCAGAATTTGCACTTGAAATGAAATTATTTTTGTACTGAGGAGGACCAACACTGAATGCTTTAGAGGCACAAAGAGGAGGTCCAAAGCTTAGCTGAAATGAATTTAGTTGGCTCATTGTGACATTTGTAGCTAATCCTGTGCTGTAAACATCTGCTCCCATCCAGTCGACCTTAAATTTAGACCATGCCCACTTCTGGCCTTACCTGTCACAGAGAGCATACCCACCAGTTAAGACTGGGGCAGCTATTCTGGGAAACTGGTGCCAAAAATGATTTGTTTAGATTGTTTGATGCCAGTCTGATGCACTGTGTCAGGCCATTACAGTGTTTAGCTGAGCTCTGATTCCAGTGTGGAATGCATTTTGTGGCATCCTGGTGTATCTTGGCCCAGCCAGTCAAGTGTCTTTGGAGGACACTGTGATCACCCAAGATGAGTGTGGAGAGAATTGGTGTTGAGCTCAAGGAAGCAGCATCCCTTGATTGGGAAAAGAAGCATTTGAAAGCCACTATTTTCCATTAGATACATTGTTTCAAGGGCAAATATCCTAATTATTCTCCAAAGCTTCTGTCACTTCACAGAAGCTTAGGCTCTATGTTTCCTCTCTGTTTCTCCAACCACACTCTTGTAATTATGACAGAAGCAGCCACCCTTAATCCCTTCTGCACCAGTGAGTGGTCAGTTAATCGTATTTTCATAGGTGTTTTCCTGACTCACACAATAATTTGGGGTTGGTTTTTTTTCTCTATAAAACTTAAATTTATTGTATCCTGAATATTTTTTGTAATACAGGAAAATATGTGTATGGATATATTTTTAAGGAAAAAACCTTCAGAGAGGTAATTTCATTCTGGTATTTTGCCTAACAATAGTGAATTGTTGAAGAAGACCAGTGTTGAGCTTGACACATTAAATGTATGTGGCTTATTGCTTATTTCTACTGTGCAGGTGTTTGCAAACTGTGGTGGAAGTTGTGCCCTGCTGCCCTTTGTGCCTCCACTGGGCACTGGTGACAATGGCAGGACATCCTCACATCTTCTCTTAGTAATATATAGTGTGGGGAGGACTTTCTGTGTTGATTGTTAGCTTGTGGTAGAACTGCTAAGTAAATGGGGGGGGGAAGACAACTGTGTGAAATTTGGAACTATATAATTTTTTCTTGCTGCAACTGTGTTCAGACCTTCATGCGTGTATTTATCTATGCAGGAACAATACATGAATCAAAATAAAAACTTTCACATCCAAAAAATAACACACAAGAGAAACAGGCTAATGGAGAAGGGGGAGTTGTACATGTAGACAAGAATGGGCCACCAGTAGCTCAGGGGCCCATCACAGCCATTGACTTCATTTTGTCTGTAGTTAGGTTAAACGATTTAAATGTTGATGTGTCATATGTCAATGTATGGGCTGCTAAAGGCACTTGTGTGGCCCTCAGAAAAGCAAGAGTCACCCAACCTGGGTTAGATAACCTCTGTGTTCAAGTTCCTGGTCACACAGGACTGTGTTTGCCTCTGGGTGTGGTAAAACCTGTGGAATATTCAGGCCAGTGGAAGGAAAGCTGCAATGAGTTCCTTGGTGTTCTTTTTGACCAATGAAATTGATATACTGAAGAAAATGGTTTGGTTTTTTGAAAGGGTATTTTGGCAAGATAAAATGTCACCATAATAGGAGGAAAGGCAAAACAGATTAGGATTGTTCAGCCTGGAGAGGTCTTTGGGGTGACCTAACTGTGGGCTTCTATAACCTGAAGGGAGCCTACAGGAAAGATGGAGAGGGACTTTTTACAAGGACCTGGAGTGACAGGATGAGGGGGAATGACTTCAAACTGAAAATGAGCAACTTTAGGTTAGATACTAAGAAGAGATTCTTTGCTGTGATGGTGTTGAGGCATGGGCACAGGTTGCCCAGAGAAGCTGTGGATGCCCCATCCCTGGCAATGTGCAAGGCCAGGTTGGATGGGGCTTTGAGCAATCTGGTCTAATGAATGACATCCCTGTCTGGGGATACTGGAATTGGATGATCTTTAAGGTTGCTCCCAACCCAAACCATTCTATAATATTTCTGACTAGCTCTAATTCCAGCCTACATCTCATGGAAGTGTGGTAGCCTTCCAGTGTACTTTCTTTGCTGTTTAATGTCAGAAGAGAGGAGACATCCTGCAGTTTGATATGTGCAGAAGAAATGTTATCTGCTTGGTTTTTAAACTGGAAGGCATCAGAAGTCATCACCAACTCTGCTTGGTTCTGTGACCAAAAAATGCAGTAGTTCCTCTGTGCAGTGGTAGTTTTTAGGAGTGGGATTTGTGGCAGTCTAGCAGTGGGCACAACATACTGCTAGTGGGGAGATCTTTAGCAGGTCCTTGGGCTTCTGAGGGACTCCAAGAGTTGCCCTGCTTGTTCATTCGAGCAGTAGTTGTGTTCAATAGCTGTGGAGGAGATGTGTTGTAATTTTATTATTTTTTAAAATCCCTCAACAAAACTTGATTGAATTTTAAAGATGTGTACATTTTTTTAGGGTGATGGGCATTTATGCCTTTGTATAGCAGCTAATGTAAACACAAAAGAGCAGACCCACACTGCTATTTCCACCTTCCCTCTGTACTGCAGATGTCTGAGCTGCTGCTGCTGCTAAATGCTACAGGAGGCTGCTCTATCCCCTGATTCTCCAGGAGATACCGTGGCTGTGGCTGCAGATTAGATTTTTCTCTCCCTCCCCCTGCCAGACCTCTGTGTGCTTTGACGTCAAGTGTGCTCCTTTCAGTTGCCATAGCAGCCCCATTCCCCAAGCTCTCTGCCTGTCTCCTCTGGTAGCTTCCACAATGGTACAGCCAGCATCACGCTGCACAATGGTTTCCAGGCAGTGAAAGAGCGTGATTCAGCAAGCCACTCTTCCCCCCCCCTTCCCCTTTTATTTCATTATTATCTGACATTTTGCCTCCCCTTTTTCTGTTCTCCTCTACCCTCTCCCCCAGGCTTTTATTCAGTTCTTTAAGGGAAAACAGTGATTTACCTTGAAACCAACTGCCCATCTTTTTTCTGGTTTTTTTTCCCCTTTTTTCATTTTTTTCTCCTATTATTATAAATACCCCCCCCCCCTTTTTTTTCCCCCCTCGGCACTGTTTGGAATGTGATTTAAAAATACCACCTAAAGTCGCAGTTTGGGGAAAAGCTTTCTGGACGAGGAGAATAGCTCGCAAGCAAGGAATGGTAGGTGGTTGATTCTAATATTCTTTGACTAACTGCTTTCGCAGGGTGGGGTGATGAATATTGATTGCTGCTTAAGGGGAAAAAAAAAAAATTAAAGCAGGGGGAGAGGGGGAGAGAGAGAGAGGTTAATGAAGTAAACTGCAAAGCGAAGCAAGAAGGCTGCACCTGTCCATTCTGTGGCCAGAGAAGCATCCCTGTGTTTCCCTGTGGCCAGGTGTGTATGAGCTTTGGTGCTCGGGTGCTGTAGGTGACCGTGGCTGTGAGAGCAGGGCAGGGGCACACTGTGGATGGGAGTGGGGTGGTGCTTTACCAGCTGGCTCATGTAAACAGAGGGGTTTTACTCAGCCTCATCACCTCTAACGCTGCCTGCGGGCTTTGGGGGGAAGGAGGTGTCTTGGCTTGCAGTTCAGTAGAAAAATGAGGGTGTTGTGGGGTTATATGGTCCATACACAGCCATATAAAATTTGAATGTGGAAAAATAAAGACAGGACAAGGAGCTGGAAGATTCAGAGGACAGAAGTCTTGGCCTTTTGTACAGTGATTGAATGCCAAAAAGAAAAAAGTGTGTGTGGAAGTGTTTGACAGACCTTGTTGGATGTGGGGGTGGGGGTTGTTTTTAAGAAAGTAGCCTTTAATCATCTCTCTTCTACATTAATTGGATTCAAGTGAACAACTCAGCCCACTGGGTTTTACAGAACCACAAGAGCTTTCAGGAGAAATGTTTACAGCAAGCTATGGGCCAGTTATTTTGCAAAAGAGAATTAAGAATTTGTAGATGCTGCAGTGAAATCAATGTTGCTTTGCAGGGAAATCCTCTGGCAGAAAAAGCTACTGCTACAGGAAGAAGTGTTGGTTTTGTTTTTTACAGCAGAGGGACATTATTAGAAATAATAGAAATATGCCTTGGATAATTAAGTGTTACAGCATTGTTTAATAAGCAGCCAGTGCTCCCAGTGAACCATGATGGGCATGTTTCACACCATTCGTGTGCTGGGGGATTGTCAGCTTGTTTACATGGGTTCCTTTTGCTGCAGAGCTTCCTGATATCCTCAGTGCAACTTTCCACTCCTCTGATATCTTCACTGTAAGCTTTGCCAGAGGCTTCTACAGGGACAAACCGACATTGTGTGAAAATACAAATTTTGAGGGAAATTATGGCACGGAGTGGAAATTTATTAGGAGGAAAACGCCGATGAGTATATTGTAAGTGATCAGAGGAGTCTGAAATCAGCTTGGTTGAGGACACAGAGGTGGTCCTGCAAGCCCAGCTTCAGCAAAAGAGAAGGGTTAAGATAGAGCAGGCTAGTGTAAGTACAGCATAGGGCTGCTTGTCTTTGCTCACGTGAAACCTGTCTTCAGTCCCATGCCTCGGGGAAAATGGGGTGCACCAAACCTCCACTATTTTAACCTTCTTTCAGTACATTGCCATGTAATCACTGGTCAGGAGCACTGGGGCAGTATTTTCTTCTGTGCTCCTCTGGCTGTCTGCTCTCTTCCTGCTAGGAATGGTGGCATAGGAATACCTTTTCAGTTGGCTCAGCTAATGACTTTGTCTTACAGGGATGCGGATGTGAACGACAAAGGTGATTTGACCTCAGCCATTAAACAATATTCTTTTTCCCTGACTCTCAATAAACTGCACTCCTGCTCATAGCTCTCTCCTGCTGTTTCAGAGTACACATAATTTTTCAGGGTCCTGTTGTAATTATGGTTTTGTTGAGGAGTATTAGGATTACAAGGATGTTCCTAAATAGGATAAGGACAGAAATCACTTACCATGAAAAATAAGTTAACTTCAGCTGCCTGTCTGCCTGCTTGGAAAATGTCCTTCTCATTGTTAAAAAGCCCCTTCAGTGCACACACATTTCTATGAGCAGACCACAGAGATGAGTGTTTCCTTGTAGGTTTGGGGCTTTTTTTCCTGCTGTCAGTGGCTGGCAGGTTTGCAGCTGTTTTTTAGCGATTTAACAGTACTGGATCAATATACCTTCAAACAGTGTTACAGTACCAAATCTGGCTTGCTAAAGCAAAGAGAGACTTATCAAAATTTCACTGCCATGGTATTGGAGAAGGTCATAAAATTCACTTGTAGTTTACACTTCATTGCAAAATTCATCCAATTTTCGGGAGGGCTAAAGCAGCCCCAAAGGAGGATGGTTTTAGCATTGCTTTTGCAGACGACATCATAATTTTCTTGAGACTTGGAAGAGAGAAAAGCTGCGTTTAGGGAAAGGCCTCCAGCTTTAAAATTTGCAATCTCTTAAACTGTTGTTCAGTAGATACTACCCAGTTCCCTGGACGATTCCAAATTATGGAAAATACCACCAGCTTGTTGGTAAATTTTCAAATCCAAGTAAATTTTTGGGTTTTTTTAATCACAAGCATTCTATACCCATAGCCCCTCCCATTCCACTGATTACATTTTGAGCTTATAATAATAGCACTACTAGAAATTATGTCCTGAAAGCCTAGTGATAGCAGAATCACCACAGTTGCTGCTCTGTTATATCATCAGGAGTAAAGGAGAGAG
>VZTT01054198.1:0-13815 GCA_013400855.1 Buphagus erythrorhynchus | reverse complement strand
ACGTATAAATATATATATACACATATATATCTGTAGTCACTTGAAAATTTTCTTTTAATAAATATTTCACCATTTACAGATTAAGTAGCATACTTAATTCTTTAGGAATAACCAGTATTTTAAATATTTTGCATTTTTTATTCTTCACTTGTTTTCTTAATTTCCATTGGAGGCAGTGGTGTTGTACAATGTTCCCAACAACAAGCAACCCAGCACCATCTATCTCGTTATTGAGACAACCTCCTTTGCTGTTCTGATCTCTCTTGAACTTCTCAAGTACTATATTCAGATCACAATATTTGTGCAACCTGCAGCCTTCTATGTCATATAGATTCCGCAGTTTCCATGCTATAGCACCAAGACATAATTCCTAGTGAATAAATAGGGGCATAGAAGGATTATTTAAAAGGTTTAAGACTGTTAAGATTATTTAAAAGGTTTAATTTTAAAGATTTAGCATTGCTTTTTTCTACCATCACTGTTTGCCCTAAACATCAACTAAAACTTAGGAAGTGAGAGGTCGAGTAAAATTCAAACACTTATGGAACCATAAAATGAGAAAATGTGAAGAACCCTAAGAGATTAGTATTAGTAGAA
Organism: Buphagus erythrorhynchus; assembly: GCA_013400855.1. NCBI lineage: Eukaryota > Metazoa > Chordata > Aves > Passeriformes > Sturnidae > Buphagus > Buphagus erythrorhynchus. The sequence goes on along the minus strand of VZTT01054198.1, from coordinate 13,218 downwards.
AATGTGGCCATATCTTCTCCTCAACTGGGACAAGATTCGAACTGTCTAGACCTTACTAAGCTGGAAATTCTGTAAAAGGCCCAAATCAGGAAGATGGTACCTGACAATGCAGACTAAAATTGCTATGGAATTCTCAGTGCACTCCTAAAACGTGATTTTGCATATGCTGGCAGAGGCAAAACTCAACATCTGCTTTTGTGACAGGTTACATCAAAACAGAGTTAAAACAATTTTTTTTAATAATCTGGTTTTAAAGTGATTAAATGCCAGTGAACTGGATATCTTCTTCGAAAAGCTATTTGATTTTATCTCTATTTTTTTTTAATTGAAAAAAATTAGTACTAACTTCCAGATAAATTATGCCTAAGAATTGTAATTGATTGATTTTTTCCCCTTTGATAATGTTTTTTTTTCTGTCATAAAAACTTAAACCAACATACTTTTTTGCCAATGCCTGATAAAAGCACTTACCAGTATTTACAATAGAATATTCATATTAGAAGAAAAGATTAAAACTGTGGTTTAATTTTCTGACTCAAGTGTCAAATTTGAAGGTATGTTTCAAATATCATTTAAATAAAACAAATGTACACTTTTTATCCTTATTTTAAGCCATCCTAGCAAGAGTTATATAGAAAAATGTGTCCCATCTTTACACTTGGATGTGATACTAGCAAATGAACTTCAGGCAACAAAATCTTCTCATAGTAAGTTCCAGGGTGCATTAAATCTACTTCAAATATTCTGAAAATAATAATCTCTTCCTCAGCAAATATAAATCAATCTGTCAAGAACCTAAAGCATAATGTGGTACTGAGAACAAACTTGTTTTTGTTTGTTCTATTTCCTTTTCAGCACGTGGCATTTGCATTGCATCCAGTACCACAGAGATGGCGTAATTAACTTATGCTGACACAGTGGTGTTACCTTTGTTTATCCTCAAAAAACACTAAAAGTCTAAGCCCCTGCAGAATTTCACCACCTGCACTGTGAGCTCTAAAACAGACCTGTTAACAACAGTATTATGGTTTCTGAAAAACTGCAGAGGAAATCAGGAAGAAAATACACAGGGAAGGGCATAAAGGGCAATGTGATTTTTAATTTTGTAAGCTGCTTTCTTTCAGTTTTGTGTTGAAATAAGATGCCAGATAAAGTTACTAGTAGCAAAAATGACATAAGAAACCCAAATTGAAAAGTAATTTAAACCTGAGGTAAATTGTCCCAGTGGAATAAGCAGTACTTTCGGTTAGACCTCAAAAACGCCTCAGCATCTAAAGGGCATTCTCAGGCTCTTAACAGTAATAAGTGCCTGAGGTCACCTTCATGTTAAGCTTGCTGCAACTTTCCCTGGCAAAATGCTGAGAGATACCTACAGAATCTAAAAGAAGAAATGTCGCAAAATTTACTCTGTTGATATTCTTTATTTCTTTGGGAGAAATGTGTCAAGTGCTATGAACTAAATGACAATATTTAACTTATTAATAAAGGTACTATCAATAGTTCTAGAGTTGGTTTTTTGTTTTTTTTTTTTTTCAGAGATCCAACCTTCACAATACTTGAATGTCTGTCCCAGAAATTTGGTTTGCTAGTTTTTGCTAACATTAGATAATTATGCCGTAAATTTCTCTGTCTCATAAATTTAGGTTCAGGAANAGGAAGGAAGGAAGGAAGGAAGGAAGGAAGGAAGGAAGGAAGGAAGGAAGGAAGGATTAATTTTTTTTTTTTTTTTACTTTTACTATTTAGTGAAGAAGCGGCCTTGGGTTCAATTACAAAATGGCTTTTGAAAAGTATATTGAAAAGTAAAATCAGTTGTTTTTCCTAGTTTTGAATAGCCAATGGCAGAGTGCCAAAACATGAAAAAACTTAGAGAAGCATTATTGTACAATATCAACATTTGTTTCTCTTTCATTACTACTCTACCTTTTCTGTACTGTGTCTTTGGAGCACTGTTAGAGTTTTACCTTTTCTACCACTTATCCTGACATAGGAAAGTATTAATACATAAACAATATTTAAATACAATACATATTTCTAAAAAAATACCCATTACAACATAATGCAAACTGAAGTGGAATGATCATGCTTCATGTAGAGATGCTAGGCTTGAGGGGTTTTTTTGCAGAATGGGTTTTCTAGTCCCTTTTAAGTTTAAGAAGGTCTCTGAAACTCTATCTCAAAAAATCTCTTCACAAGCCTCAGAGACTATTGGTTTTGTTTAAATTGAGAATGTCTGGATTGGTGAACAAGTCCCCGATAAGGATTTGCCTGGCATTCTGGGCACTTGCCTGAACCTAACTACCAGCATCAATGTACCCTTTTTGTCTCATCCATGAGACAAAGGCACCTGCTTTTCTCCATCTTGCTGTCACCCTTGGCTCCTTTTTCCCTTTTTTTCAGGGAGCAACTGCTCTTGCTGTCACTTTACAGGATCATGCTCTACAGATTGTCAATGAGAGTATGTTTGAAACTCCTTACTTACTAGGTTCTTTTAAACAAGACTATTAATTATACAGTGAATCAAATCTCCCAAGTAGGTGATCAGTTCTGGGTGGTGGCAGAAGTTTCCACTGTAAGGAACTTTGCAGTGAGATCTTCATCTGGATGACGAAAACCTTCCCAAAACTCATCTTTGCTGAATTCTAACATTCAGTTTTGTGTCCTATGGGACTATATATGTTCAATTGCTATTGATAAACTGTGTTCAAAACACCCCATACCTTAAGTATGTTCAGAAGACCATCCTAAGTGACCATTTCTGCATCTGCGGGAGTAATTCTAAAGTTTATTTAGAATTCCTTTATCTATTTAAACTTAAATCTATTCTGCAATAAGAACTGCCTCAGAGAGTCACTGGAGCAACCAGATTTCTCATCTCAGATGTTAATCAATACATGGAAGCACATGGGTAGTCACTGTAAACTGTCAGACATAATCACCTGGATTCCTTGAATTTTCTACCTCTTGCAGCTATTTCCTAGCTCTTGCAATAATTAGTGAAATGCTCTGTAGTGCAAATTGTCTCAAATTAGTCAATGGGATCATCTCAGCAAAAACTGGCCAGAAGCTTCTTTGATCAGCCAGGGAATTGCTGACTGAGCGGACATAGGCAGAGCCATGATATCTACCTATACCACAATTGCAGGACAAACATGAATTTCATATTTATATAATATTTCTAACTTAAATCCTTTAGATCTTGCCACAACCACGTGAGCTTTGCAGCATTTAAAAAACAAAAACACTAGGTTTGTGTTTGTGTTTAGATAGGAATGTTTCCTATCTAAAACTAAAAAACTTTCATTCATATAAAATAAAGATGAACTTTATCACTAGGACAAATTAGAGAGATGGGCAATCACCAGTTGTTTTAAATTTAATGAAGACAAGTGCTGGATTCTGACTCAGGACAGGGCAATCCTGGGTATTTGGATAGACTGGGGAATGAAATGCTGGAAAGCAGTGCTGCAGGAAGGGACCTAGAGCAGTCAGTTGACCATGAGCCAGCAGTGCCCTGGCAGCCAGGAGGGCCAACCCTGTCCTGGGGGCATCAGGCACAGCATCACAGCCAGGCAAGGGAGGGGATTGTCCTGCTCTGCTCTGAGCTGGGGCAGCCTCACCTCCAGTGCTGGGGGCAGGTTTGGGTGCTGCAATATAAAAAAAGACATTGAGCTGTTAGAGAGCATCCAAAGGAGGTTACAAAGATGGTGAAGGGTCTGGAGGAGAAGCCAGATGAGGAGCAGCTGAAGTCACTTGGTCTGTCCAGCCTGGAGGAGACTGAGGGGAGAACATCTTGTGGTCCATCTCAAGTTCTTCCTAGTGGAGGAGTTTTTCCTTATTGGAAGTTTCAACTGTTCTTGCTACTGTTAATTGGCTTCATAAGAAAAGACCACAACATGAGGATTCTTTCTGCCCTTTGTGTTAGCAGTGATTTTTGCTATAATGTCAGAATCCTTGTGAAAATAACTACTTTGGGGAGGAAGAAAAGATGAATCACTGAAAGATTTTACAGACTTCCCCTACAATTTTTCCATAAAATATTGTCATAGATGTCCATCACAACTGTACATATGCTGGCAAAGTTTTTTTTTTCTGTTTGTCCAGTGGAAAAAAATAAGTAGAAATATAGAGTTCTTCAAACAACTATGTGGCAAAGAGATAACATTTTCTTTTGCTTACTGTCAAGGAAACTGAACAAAAGAAAAATACTTATTTTTTTAAAGGAAAGAAATACTGAACTACCTTCAAAGAAGGCATCATTTTCACCAAAAAATAAATAGTTTGTACCAGTCCCATAGTCCATTCTCTTTTATTCTGCTCACACAGATGAGTCACATTCTCATTGCATGCTTAAAAATCCTCACTTACACCTCCACAGGTCTCCTAATGGATTCTTCATAAACTTTAAATTGTATAAGGCAATCTAATGTGTCTTTTCATAAAAACAGGCATCCCAACATTTAAAAAAATATTCTCATCTAGTCCAGTAGGAAAAGTTTCTATTTCAGAATGGGGCTACAGAGTCAAAATTACTCTCCAAATCTAGCCCATAGGGAAATGACAGAATGAGCAGCATATTTGGTCCACTTTTCCACTGTCTCTTTCCTCCACTTCCTCAGTCCCAAATGAGCACCTTTTCATGGCTTTAAGAAGCTATGGAGTATTCCATCACGTAGCAGAAAAAGCTACTTGAGGTAAGCAGTCTGAAAAGTTTCTGGAGAAATAATTAATGAAGGCAGAAACAAAGCTAGGAAAAGGAAGTCTGAATGACTTGGAGCTAATCTATTACTTGAAAGTGTCAGCAGCAGCAAAAGTGTTATCTACTGTTTGCAGCAGGACTGTAGATATATGTCATGCCTAGACTCTTACTTTACTTACCCTAGGACTCCTCTCAAGGGTTGAGAACCATTTGGCTTTATTACTGTGATTAAACCAATGTGCTTTAAAGGATTTAAATCTTTCATTTCTGGCCACTGTCGTCAGAATTGGTCCTGTGATCTCAAAAGACTAGACAAAACTGAATTTTGCAATCAGATTAAGAAAGACATATGAAAGAAATATGAATTTTGGGACCAGAATGACAATTGATAAATCTTTCTCCTTTCTGCCTGCCTAAGGGACAATGCTTTCATTTTCCCTGGAAGAGGTATTCATTAGGGTTATACTGACAATAGTCTGCAGGACTGAGATTCAAAACCCATTGTATTCATACCAATTCCAAGGAGATGTTGCTATCCTCAATGTACTAGTAGCATGTTGCTATTCTGGGGAAATCCAAACTTCTGTCAAAACACTGGTGCAAGGCTGTTTGCAGTGGCAGCAGGAATGACAGAAGTGCCTGCTAATAAGGGTATTTTCTTACCTTCAGCAGTCTACCTGGGACAAGTACTTGTCTATTGCTATAATGCCAACCTAATTTCAGTCAAAAGGAGCGGGACTTTTCTGCTATTCAAGCAGAAGATTAAAATCAGTTTTAACTTTGTTAATGCATTTTCTGGAACACAAGGATTAAATTATTAGGTGAATTTGAGAGCTTAAAAATTATATCTTCCTTTCTTCTTAATTTTTTCATGAGGTAAAATGGTTTCTATTTATGTGTAATCAGTTCTTTAACATATTCATTTAATTGCTGTTTCAATGCCATTTTGTTAACTTGTGCAAAGTTGTTAACTTGTGCAGCCTTATTCAAAGCAATTGAAAGAAAAGTTTAAAAATCTATAGCTCAATTATAGTTCTAAAAATAATGCTGAAGACCATATGTCATTCAGTTTGAGGTTAATACAAGTAAATTTAAGTTTTGACAGGTTGGATCGCCCATGTGCACACAAGGTCTCTAAACTCATCTCTTCCTGACATTCCTGGGTCGAATTTGTCTTATTAAATATTACCGTCTGCTGAGACTTCATAGTTTATCTTAAACACCTCCCCCAGGATACATATGATACAGGTACAGACCATAAGGGAGGTTCACATCTCCCTGCAGCAGTAGACAGAACTAGACATGACACACTGGAAGAGCTGAAGTGGCACTTGCTGCCCATGTGAGGAAATGGAGCTGAGCTCCTGATGGCGACTCAATGCAATGGCAGCCTCTGCAGTGACTGACAACTCTCTTGAGAAAGCTGCATGGCAGAACTGGGGGTATAGTGCCATGGGGGTTGGATCAAAGAAATGGTCATGCATTTAAGAGTGCTTTTGGGAAAAAATACTTGCTGACTAGGTGGAACGCCCCCTCTACAGGACTGTGGATGACACCAAATGGGAAAAAGGGTCTGGAGGGCTGGACTGCTGTGTAAAGGGGTTTAAACAGAAGACATGATATGACAGAAATTTGAAAAAGGGTTAAAATGGTAAACACTGAGTCCTGCTTGATGACCATAATAACAAAAAAAACCTCAGTACTGGGTGTCTGGACATCAAGTGAGCAGAAAGCAGTTTGGTAGAAGAGAGGGGTCCTGGCAGACAGAAAATCAATATGAGCCACCAATGTGCCCTTGCAGCAAAGAAGGGCAGCAGCACCTTGGGCTGTGTTAGGATGAGTCTTGCCAGCAGGTCCAGAGAAGTGATTGATTGTCTGCCTCCCTTTGACATTTGTGACACTATATCTGGAGTGCTGTACCCAGTCTTGGTCTCCTCACCATAAGAAAGACATTGATGTGCTGGAGTCAAACCAACAAAGATTTACCAAGGAAATTAGAGCACTTGACATTTGACATATGTTGTGTGAGGAGGGGCTAACAGATGGATTTGGTCTTAGCAAGAGAGGCTAAGAGGGAGGTCTCATAAATAAAACATAAAAAAACAAGCATAAAAAAAAAAGTAAAAAAACATAAATATGTTTGTTAAAACAAGCTAGTGGAAGCATACAGAGAGCTAGGCTTTCCTAGAATGAGACACAGTGAACAAAGTTTACAACATGGGAAAGTCTAACTATATAAAAGGAAATCTATTTTCATTATGAGGGTGGTTAAATTGGCTTCCCAGAGAGCCGGTAGAATATCTGTTTGTGAATATATCCAAAACTTGACAGGATAAAGCCTTAATTTACATGGTGTGAATTGGCTCATTTTAAGCTAGAGCTTGGACAAGATGACCTCCAGGGGTTTCTTCCAACCTAAGCTATTTTATAGTTAATGATTCTATGAAAAAAAAATAAAAATAAAAAAATAAATAAATAAAAATGTGGAAGGTGTAGCAATGTCATAAAATCACAACTCTTGTGTTAGTCTATGTATAAGGATATAGTGGTTTCCAAACAGTTAAAACTGCAGTATTCAAGCAGTACTGAGAGATTAAGAGTTGAGGATTTTTTCCTAATGCAACTTTATTTTATTTTGATTCTTAAAAAAAATCAGTTCTCAACTGATTATCTTCAGAAATACAAAATATTCCAGACCTTGCAAAAAGAGAGCAGGCAGACTTTTACAGGCTGCAAACACAGAGAGACTGTTTGCAGTCTCGTCAGTTTCTTTTGTGGGACTGCCCTGTCATTGCTGCATTGCATAGGTAAATAATTGTGTATGTGAACATAAGGAATAGAAGTTCAGTGTAATTTTGTTCTCCTGTATATGTAGAGAGCAGGGATAACTTGATGAAATACAAATTACATAAAATGAACTGTTCCCTCTGCATATGCTATTTTTATGCAAAGACTACTATATTCAATGGCATGCTTTTTAAAATTAACAAGTATTTCAAAACCAGAAAAAAATGCATTTTCCCCATCTGTCATACCTATTTAAATCTATCAAGTAGATAGATTTGCATTTTGCAAGACATAAAAGAACAGAGAAACACTCTGTCAAGTACAGTCCATAATATATGGGGATTATACAACTGTTAATCAAATTGACAAGGATATATTTAGAAATTATCCTGAACTTTTCAAAGGGATGCAGCTTCATCTTCACTATAATGCAACAGGGGAAAAGGGCTTAAGAGGGAAATACAGGAAAAACAGACTTCAGCTGTGGCTCACCAGTACCAGATATCAACATATCTATGAAAAAATGTACTGAATTGCTGATAAGGGATGTGCTAATAGATTTCAAGTATCTGGTCTCATCATCACTACTTTCTTGCATAACTGGGTTGTTCTTTTGGACCTCTCTCTCTTTTCCAAGTTTAGCTGGCACACAACTATAGTGGTGCAAATAAACATACATTCACATACTACCATAGTTTATCTCTCTAAATAATCCTGGTCTCTTTTTTATTGCAAATTAACAAAACCAAATTATTGAAATGGGGTAATTGCGTCTATATAAAAATAATATATTGTGTGAGTTAAGAGAATTTGGTGTTTCTGTCAGATTTAAAGAACTCTGACTTCTATATAACATTAGTTATGTATATAAAGACAACCGTATTTGTCTTAGTTAACTGACAGTTTTAAAAATACCTCCATAACATAATTCTTAAAATTCCCAGGATTCTTTATTTTTATGCATATAAAATTCTTTACATTTTCGCAAGACAAGTGGCAACAAGATTTTTTATATCCCCCTAAAGAATTTGTTCAGAGTTACAAATTGCTTTTAGCTATATAGAAATTTAAAATTGCATGTTCTTTCATACTTTGCAATTTCTCTTTCCATTTACTGAAAATCTCAATGCTCTTACTAAGAAACAGTTTACTAGGAATTTTACTACATCTTGTAAAGAATTTTTCAGCCCTATCTTATGGCACTTTTATCCCTGTTTTAAATAGATTATGTGTCTCCTCCCATGGGAATTAAGACATTAAAGTGACTGAAATTTGCCGTAGATCCTAAGCAAAATGAAGCACATTGTACTACTCCTACTGAAGTAGGAGACTGTTGCCTGTTAAAGTGTTGCAGAGAGAGAGAGATGCATACTATTGTCCTCATAGAGCACCAAAACAAAGTCATGAGGGTTTTGAAATAAAATGCAAATACTAAGTAAATGCAGATAAGAGTTTCAGGCAGGCAGTAGATTGCATGCTGTCAGAAGGAATGAGAAAAAGGACTTGCTTCTATTCAACTCAAACTGGAACCAAAAGAAGAGTCATTTTCAATGTTACTTAGCAAAGCGTATTTTAGGAGATGATAAAGGCAAGGCTTGGAGCCACACATTATATTTTCACAGCTTTACTCCACTGAATATAAATTGTGTTTAATGGTTTTATTTCACACATATTTCAACTGACTTAGGGGCATGGCCTGCAAACAAAATGGCAGTACTGACTTAACAGTCTTGCATTTCATGCTCCTCTTAGCTACTAGGACTCATTTTAATCATCTCACCTCATTGTCCAAGAGAAATATTATCACACACAGAAAAAAATTGCTGTCTAGGCTGCACATTGGAGATCAGTATTCATCACATCATGCAGAATGCTAAGATCAGATTCAAGAGAAAACCGCAGCACTCCAAATTAATTTACTATGAGTTTTTAGATACAGAGCAGAGTTATTATTGGCTCTCCTAAGTCAGAGTCTTGAAGAGGAAAGATATATTTGACAAGGCAGACTTACTGATTGGTAAGCTAAAGTTAGGGAACCCACTGAATATGAAGGGCCAACTATACATGGTGTAAAATTACCTAAGCATTGTTTACAAAAGGAAATTTTGTTTTTCAGATTCCTGTGGGCAGTTGTGAGACTTAGAGAGGACATGATTTCTGACATGGAACTTATGCATAACACTTATGGTGTGTTATACATTGTAAAAACAGTTATTATGGGGAAACAAACAGAAAAAGAGAGCTATTAAAATTACTGGCTCATTTAAAGAAAATTTAAATCCTGCTGCTGAAGGAGATAAAATTCCAAAGTTCATTTTAGTGAAATAATTTAATTTCATATGTTGGATATCTTAAACTTAGTAAATAATATGTATGTGGGGGGAAAACTGTAATTTCCCAAAAATTAAGTTTTCTAGTGGAAGTGGTAGCAAATTTTATTTATGAAACTATTATGCTGTTTTTGGATTATTGCCCAAAAACTAAGTTCTCTAACAATCTTTCCACATAGCTATAAAGGCCTCTAGAATACACACAAATAACAAAAAAAAAAAAAATAATCCTATAGAAAAAAAACAAACACACAAAAAAAAAAAAAAAAAAACAAAAAAAAAATAAAAAAACAAAAAAAAAAAAAAACAAAAAAAAACCAAAACAAACAAACAAACAAACAAAAAAAACCCCATTGTGTAACCAGCAAAAAACTGAACTTAATATCAGCAAAAAAACCCAAAATTAATTTTAATTAATTTGTTAATTAAAATCTGTTTACTCGAGCATAAGCAGAAAACTACAATTTTATGTTTATTTTGTGCTTCCTTCCAACCTACTATTCCAGCCTTGGCATCTGCTGGGAAAGTAGCACAATGAGACTCCTGGAATGCATGTAGGATAGCTTCCTAAGTCAGGCAATAAATAGACAGACCTACCACAGGGGAGGCAATACTGGACATCATGGTCACCAACACAAGTGAGCTAACTGGGGACATTAAGACTGGAGTCAGCCTGGGCTGCAGTGTCATGTGCTGGTGGAGTTCACAGTCATGAGGGATATGGGTCAGAGGAAGAGTAAAGTCAGGCAACTGAACTATAGAAAAGCAGACTTCCAGCTTTTCAAAGAAGATAGTCGATAGGACACCCTGGGAAGCTGCCATCAAGGCAGAGGAACAGAACAGAGCTGGCAGATTTTTAAAGAAGTTGTCCATAGAGTGCAAGAGCTATGATCCCCAGGCATAAGAAATCAGGCAAGGAAGGCAAGAGACCAGCATGTCTGAGTTGGCACCTGCTGCTCAAACTAAAGGGCAAGAAGCAAATGCACAGGTAGGGAAAGAAGGGACAGGTACATTGGGGAGAGTTATAGAGATGCAGTCTAGTTTTGTAGGGATGAGGCGAGGAAGGGAAAAACAAAGCTTGAGCTGAACCTGGCAAGGGAAAAAGTAATTAACAAGGAAAGCTTCTACAGGTATGTCAGGTAGAAAAGGAAGGTCAAAGAAGGTGTACTCCCACAATAAACAAGGCTGCCAAACTGGTAACTACAGAAGAAGAGGCTGAGATATTCAACAACTTTTTTTGCTTCAGTCTCCAATGGAAGTCTCTCTTTCTATATCTCTTTAGTGAGTGGGCACAAGACAAGGACAGGGGAGAAGAATGCTTCCCACTGTAAGTGAATATTAGATTCATGGCCACTGGAGAATCTGACTGTACACACCTCCATGGGACCTAAGTGAGGTGCATCCCAGAGTCCTGAAGGAACTGGCTGATGTACATGTCAAGACACTGTCCATGGTTTTTGAGAAGTCGTGGCAGTCAGGTAAAGTCCCAGGTGACTGGGAAAAGGGAAACATTGCACCCATCTTTAAAAAGGGTAGAAGAGAGGGAACTACCAACCTGTCAGTTTCACTGCTGTGCCTGGAACAAATGCTATCCTGAGGCACGTGGAGGACAGGGAGGAGATTTGAGACAGCCAGCATGGCTTCAATGAGGGCAAGTCTTGACTGACCAATTTACTGGCCTCCTGTGATGGAGATTTCATCGGTCTAGATTTCTGTAAGGATTTTGACATGGTCTCCACAACATCCTTCTCTTTAAATTGGAGACAGATGATTTTGATGGGTGGACTGTTTGATGGATAAGGACTAGGTTGGATGGTTACATCCAGAAGTTAGTGGTCAATGGCTCTATGTCCAGATGGAGACCTGTGACAAGTGGTGTTCCTCTGGAATCTGTGTTAGGACCAGTATTGATTAATATCTTCACTAATGACATAGAAAAGAAGTCCAGTGCACTCTCAGCAGATCTGCAGATGACACCAGGCTGAGTGGTGTGGTTGACATTCCTGCTATCCAGAGGGACCTGGATGAACATGAAAAATGTGCCCATGGAAAGCTCATAAAATTTAACAAGTTTAAGTGCAAGGTGCAGTACCTGAGTCAAGACAACCCCAGTATGAACACGGGCTGGGGGATGAACAAATCAAGAATAACCCTGTTGAGAAGGACTTGGGGGTGCTGGTGGGTGAGAGGCTGGACACGATCCAGCCATGTGCACTCCCAGCCCAGAAAGCCAATCCTGTCCTGGGCTGCATCCAAAGCAGTGTGCCCAGCAGGGGAAGGGAGGAGATTCTGTCCCTCTGCTCTGGTGAGACTCCACCTTAAGTGCTGCATAGAGCTCAAGAGATTTGGAACTAGATGGTCCCCTCCAACACAGGTTATTATTCTATGATTATATGATTCCTTCTGACTTTTTCCTGAATTAGAGTTCCAGAAATTGTGTAAGAATTAAATGTAAGAAAACTCAAAGCAAGAACTTTTGGAACAGATATTTTGTTTTAAAGAAAAAATGTTTTCAGTCACTCCCACCCATTTCTTCATGTGTTTTACTTATTCATTCTTTTATACTAGTACCAAGAGGTATATATTCAGTCAGTTATTTTAGCATTACTGTGGTCATACAGAAAGTAAGTTTGCCAGCTTAGTTGTTTCTCTGCTGGTGACAATGAACTGATTTTTGGCTAAAACATTATCTATTTCTGATGATTCAACACTTTGCATGGCCTGATATTTCATCCCCAAGGTCTTCTATCCCCAACTTCACTCCCTATAAATCTAAAGGCAAGGTTGGTGCCCATTGCCTTATTTTCCATTTCTTGTGGTCTTTTTTTTTTTTGGTTGAAATGACAGGAAGAGGAATCACACTTGCAAGATTTCCATCCGTCTCCTGTAATAGCGTAGATCTTCTACTGAAAAGTAATCTGTACTGTAGTCTTGTTGCAAATACACCTGCTTCAGTGCTCACTGGCTTATTGTGGTCAGCCATGTCCTGATTCTAAATACATGCCTATTTTTTTTCTCTGTTACTTCTTCTGGTACTTAAAAGCCTATGCATTCCCATTCAAACTTCCCTCATACCAGAATTTACATGTCTCTGCAGAACATGTTTGCCCCACGGACAGTCTTTCAGACAAGCACAGGTGTATGCAAAATAATAACATGAAGAGAATTATGGCCTTTTTTACTGAAACCTATCGACACAAGTTTGTTCTACATAGGAAGTATTTTGAACACAGTTAAAGTACATAGCACCAGTTACAAACCAGTTTAATCACACAGGAGTAAAGAGGACTATCTGTGAATAAAATGGAAATTACTTTGAAGGTTCTAAATACTCCCCCAAAAAATGAGACAAAAAACAAAAGAGATTAAATGTTGACGCCAAAAAAATGGATATATTTTTATTT
>VZTT01054195.1:1418-18996 GCA_013400855.1 Buphagus erythrorhynchus | reverse complement strand
ACCTGCCCCAACAAAGTCCATGCTGGCCAGCTCTTATTTACAGTGCATAAATTAAAGTTTTATAGGCTATAAAGAGATGTGGCCTGAGGAAAAAAACCCTGGAAAAAAAAGACTGCCAGGCATGCTGAATAGCAAAATGAAATGGTAAGTATTTTTTTCCAGGTCTCTGCCTTCGAAAATCCACACCAAAATAAATATCTCAAATCTGAAGCAGTGCAAAAAGTAAAAAAAACCAAAAAAACAGAAGCAAAGCGAGCTTTTATCTCTCGAGCTGAGATGTGCAGTAAATTTAAAGCACATTTGGGGACTGCGTGAAGCTATTTTTCATCTCTGCACTTGATGGCTGAAATTGCAAGAGACACAGGCATCAAAGCCTGGCCTGTTTCAAGAGTGTTTACTTCAAATTGCTGGAGAAGAGAAGCAAAGACACCAGAGCACCTTCATTACTGACTCAGCACCTTGTTCAGAGGTTTCATACAGTCATTTCCTCCATCTGTCCACAAGGTAAAGGTAAAGTCTGCACATATACTGTGAATCCTCAGAGACAAGGCCCCATGGAAGCACAACATGCTGCTTTGAGCTGCCAAAGCATCTGGATGCAAGGACAGCCAGCATTTCCCAGAGCCATCCATCTGAACAGAAAAGCACAAGCAGCTGGCTTTGGGGACCCAGGGCTGGAGAAGACATTCCAGGGTCCAAGTCCACTCTTCTACTGCTGCTGAAACAAACTCTTTATAACTTTTCTTTCTGCCCTTCACCCTTCTAGAGCTGTTTCACAACCTTTGGTTTCAACTGAAATTATTTATGACTGCCTTATGCATGTTTCTTCTTGTGACTGTAGTTTTATTTTAAGAAGCTCCTTGCTTCCCATGGTTTTTGCAGCTAGCCCCATTCTCTCTCCAACTTCATTTTGCTAGGGATTTATCTAAGCTTTCAGTCTCTGCCCAGAAAATAGTCTGTTCTTTAATCATCCCTGGCCCTGCTCCAGTTTGAAATTATCTTTCTCAAATGGGGGTGACTGGCTCCGCATAAACTATTACAGATAAGATGGCAGGAAGTCTTTGTAAACAGCATTAATGCTGCTTTAAGTTTTAAGGGAAGAAACTCCCCTGATTCATCCCGAGACACCAACATTTTAATTTCCAACTTGCAGCAGAAACTCACAGGTTTAAGTGAGAAACAGCACAAAAATACCACCCTCAGCACCCTCTGCTTCTGCAGAGCCACTTCTCCTGGCCATGGGTGTCACCCTCTGTGTCACCATCATCCCTGCCAGCCATGCTCCCAACATATCCCTGTGCTCTGCCCCAGGTTCTTGAAAAAGCCATTGCTGGTCCACTCTCTCTCCCTGCTGAAGAGCTTCACTAACAACTTCCCCTCATCCTGAGCACCCCCTTTGGAGGGGAATTACTCCTACCCTTCCCTTAGGGCTCTCCCTGTGATACCAGCTTCTTCTCCCAGATGGATAGGAGAATTCTGCAAAACATCCCTGTGTGCTGCAATTATCCCTTCATGCTCTTCCCAGCCCTCCACTCACAGCTGCTGTCAGAGACTGTCAGGCTGCCAGGATTTTTACTGTCCTCCAACTCAGTTCTTCTTAGCCACACATGCATTCAGAAGCATTTCTTCAAAACTGCATCACCAAAACCCTCCAATTTAGTTAAAAGCACAGCTTTGTCCCACTGCCACCACGGTGTTTCCCATGCAGCTGAGCCAAATGTCACATCCATGACCAAGGCATCCGAGGCCAGGCTGGACAGGGCTTGGAGCAACCTGGAATCGTGGAAGGTGTCCCTGCCCACAGCAGGGGAATGGAAGTAGGTGATTTTTGTGGAAGTAGGTGATTTTTAAGGTCCCTTCCAACCCAAGCCATTCTATGATTTTATGACTCTGTTAGACTGACCAACACCAACAAGAGATCCTCCCAGCTGAGCATGGCACATTAACACATGGCCTGCACAGACATTTTTTGCCATTTCACCATTACATATCATTAATGTTTTAAAAACACAGATTGTCACAAGCCCATGTATTTAAAAGAGTTTCCTCTTTTCAGTATAGAGTGTAACTCCACAACTCAGTAAATGAAAAATAATATTAGTTATCATAATATCAGATACTTTAATACTCTAATTAAGTCAGACTATATCTGGCCAATACTCAGACGAACTCCTTGCAAGGAAAAGGCAAGGCAAGTCTACAGAAATGCATGTAAAGAACTCCAAAGGCTCATTTTTTTGAGCAATATGCAAACCCAGAAGGCAGTGACTACCAATTTTCCCAATTTTCATCTTCTGTGGCACGCTTCCAGAAGCTGTAGGTGTACTCCTGGCCAAAACCCAGCTCTAGTTATACTGAGTCCACCTACTTCTAAATTTCATCTGCCAGTTATTTTTCATGTTCTCTTTATAAAATGTATTGACTAAGGTTACTGGCAGAGAGCAACTGATGTCTTCTGTCCAAGACCAGGTGTATTTGAAGTGTATGACCCAATTTAAGTTGGTTTTATTATTTCTTATCATATTATTTGATCAAAAGACAAAATACTATTAACCAGAATTGACTAGATCATGGAGAATCTTCACTGTAAAGAAATAAACTTGGATATAATATTTAATACTTTACCAAGCTTCAGTTTCTTAAACTAGTGTAGATTGATAGCTAAATCTGCAGGCTCTGCCACCTGGCAGAGGTGCTCCCTACCTCTTTTGTCTGTTCTAAAATGGTTTTATTTGGGCAGCAATATCTGATTAATACCAAGATGAGAAATGGCAATGACAAAACAGCCAGTCCTGGCCTAAAGTGCCTGGTTAGCTCCTGTTTTTTCAGTGCTACGATGGAAATACATTATTCTGGATATCCCAAACCCATGCTGAAGCAATGTTGAAGTCAGTTAATTTGTGAATGATCTCATATTAATAAAAATCAATGCTTTCAAGTCTTAGCCTTCAACAGACTTCTGATCCTTCTGATCTTCCCCCCCCCAAATGACTGCAGAAACACCCTGCTTATTATTCCACTGCAGCCTGCATAACCCCTTGCCATCAGGTTTATAGTAATTTCAACAAAGCCAGAACTACATGAAATTACACAGAATAAATGAGAATAAGAGAAAGATTTCCTAAAGTGATGAAAAACAATCCCTGAAATACTATGACACATTGGGAAGGAAGTGTTTACCCAACTGTTCTGTGCAAACTGTATCAAAAGCAGCTCAGTCAGTGATTGTGCTGAAAAAAAAAATCAGTCCAAGATGTGGCAGAGATGAAGAAACCCTGAGTCAGATGATGCCTCTCCCCTCCTCTCTCAGCATTGCAATGCCTTTTCTTCCTAAACACGAGCTACACATGAATAGTGCTGGTGCTTCTTTTGTTTGAAGGGTTGTTCTTGTTCTTAAATATTCATTTGCTATGGATGCAGAATTAAAATTTAAATTAATCATAGAAATACTTACAGACCAAACAATTATCATTCTTCTAGACACAGAGTGATCTATATTCCAGTAGGCAAATGGAAGGAAAGTGATATAAAAAATCTCTTCACCCAAAGCAGCTGAAAACTTGAACAAGTAGTAGTAGAAGTAGTTCTTCACAATATACTTCTGTGTGCAATCCTGGAAATGAGAGAATTTTATCATTTTAGTGAAGTACAAAAATATAACAAACACTTAAAATATTAGAAGTGCTACAGTTTCAAGTCCTTAAACCAAATCGTTTGTTATAAAAAGCGTCAATGAAGTTCAACTTTTATACTAGAATGAAGACTGCAGTGATAGCACAGCTACATTTTCTGCAGAGCAAAAATCTATTCAGACTAACTAAGGTAGCAGTCACATGGACAAAGACTTTCAAGAGATGGGATCAGCCTTTCCTTCAGGGTGATCAGATGTATTTCATAAAAGGTATTGACCTGCTAAGTTTGAAACTTCTACATCAGTAGACAAAGCCACCACTGCTTTCACTGGAAATGCATTTTGAGGTGAAAAACTTAAACTGCAATTACTGAACTACTTCATTTAAATTTTGCCTCATTATAGTCCCTGAAATTTGCTGTCAGGTGCTGCTGATAAGAGCCCTCAGCAGAGCTCTTCCCTGTGCCTCCAGCTCCGTGCTCCTGGTGGCAGGATCTCATGGGACCACTCCACACTGAGTGCCACAGCTGGAACATCCAGCTCCTGCCTGGGGCTGGGCTCAGCAGCAACATCTGCACGAGCAGATCCAGGAGAACACAAGGCTCTGAGGGGGCAGAGCACAGAGCTGCACCTGCCACCATCACTTTGCACCCCAACATTTTAAATAACAACAACAAGGTTGTCTTTTTAATCATTACTAGTAGATGCATTGCAAACAGAGACACTTTAGCCCTTTATTTATTCATTTTATTTAGCATGAAATTTCATTCAGTCTCTGGATTTGGCAGCTGGATGATTTCATTTGATGTACCCCATCTAATATGCTTGTTTCCCCTCTTCCAAAATGTGACACCCAGCCCTCCAGAGCTGGGAAGCCACACAAGAGCACACATTGCTCAGGCCATGACCTTGGCCACTTGTTGAATGTGTCTAGAAAAGGTTTGCTGCTGCTGCTGCCATTTGGGGCTAGGACACCACTAAGAAGCCTCACACTGTTAACAGGAGCAACAGGCAAGTGAATCACATTTTGTAGGTACACCTGTCACTTCAGGAAATAAGGAGATAGACAGACAGGAGTTTTGATCTGGGGGAGGAGCAAAGGAGCCAATCTAGTCTCACTCCATCTTCCCCCAGAAATTAAAAATACGTACATTGGCTATGTAAATACAAGATGAAAGAACTTCCTAAAGATGAGAACTGAGAAGAGATCATGAAGGTCTCAGCAGAGACACACTAAGTTAAGATACAGCCTTGACATAAGCTTGTAAAACTCTCCAAATAGAAAAACTGTTATGCTTGGAGCTGGCTGTGTAACTAGTTTACTAAAGAGAAACTCTCATCCTTACATGCTAGTGAGAAAACATAAAAATTGTCTAAGGAGTCTAGACATGCACTCGTGACTCATTGCAAAAGCCATTAGAAGTTCCAGTCTCTTCATCTGCTTTTAATGCAGAGATGAGGCAAACTGCAGGGAGATGACAATAGCAAGATGGAAAGAACTTGCATCCATTCAATTATCATAAAAAATCCCACAACTTGAATTGATTTTTACACCAACAAACAGAAAAGATGAGTCAACATTTTTTGAAATGCCAGGGTCAGAGGAGTATTCCCCCATCTCTCAGTCACTCAGATCACAGATGAGTTACTGGCATCCCTCTAGGATAACAGCTCTGCTGTGGCTGCCTGCATGACAGAGCAATCAGTCTGAGTGTCTCAAGTCTCTTTGCCACTTAGAAAACGCCCCCAGCACAATTAGCAGCTCCAATGCTTCTGTCTGAGATCCTGGAACTCTATTTGGTGACACTTAACAGGGCCTCACAGAAATCCCACTTCTGGCACCACTAACTCCTCACTTAAGCATTAATCTCCAAGGTATTGGGAATTATGGGCTTGTGTGCTTTAGCTCAGAGAGGATCAGACACATCCTAAGGTAATGCTTTTATACTTGCAATTTCATGGGATGAGGGATAAAACTTTCTAATTCTAGTAACTGTTTTGTGGGGCAAAGTATGGTTTATCAAGTTCTAAAGGAAATGTGAGGTTAAAAAAATATTTCCAGGCTGAAGGCAGGTCCAAGTCCTTCGATATGATTCTTAAAACCACTCTTTTTTTATTTTCTTCCATTCCTTTTCTATCAGAAATCACACACACACACACTTGGTTGGGCTTTAGCACCTTTTTTTTTTTTTTTAACTCTACACCAGCAGTTGTGCACAGCCAATGTGTGGCAGAGGACAAGCAGAGCCTGTCTGTGACACAGTGCTAGCAGCCACATGTCAGACAGGCAGAGTGCCACAGAATTGCTCCACTTGATGCTTGGCAGTGCACAGTAAAAAAGTGATGTTTGCACTTGTTATGGTCCCAAAGCACTGTAAGTACAGCAAGCCTCCTCCATGCACCTTCAGACTGCAGTTAGCTCACATTTACTATCTACACCCACTATTTCTGCAGAAAGCAAAGAGTGCAGTGCTTTGTGAAGCGCCTTCCCTTTTTATTCTCATTCAAACCCCAGTGCAGAGAAACCCATTATTTGTGTTAATATCTTCTAACATTCCCAGAAACTTATTCAATCTCTAATTTTAAGTAACTCCTATCTTTAGACTTGGTTATCCTTAGTGTACTGCAGTGACCTGGTGCCTTCCACAATGCCTGAAGCCCTTCCATCCATCTCCATTGCTACTCAGTCTGGATCAAAGAGGTTTTAATGGGCAGCAATTAAGGCTGTAGATAGTCAGAATTTTTAGAGCATTAGAAGCAAGATGTAATAAGCCTCAACATTCACAGACACAGAAGACAGGTAATTTCACAAAAATGACCCTTCTCATCAGCTATAGAATACCTATTTTGAAAAACCTCAAGTGCTCAGACTACAAGAAACTCTCATGGATGAGAGTCTCCATAAATAAACTACCCAGCTATTGGCACAGAAATGGCTATTTCAGTTCATCCCACATTTGCAGTCTCTGCACAGGAGTGGGTCACCCACACCAGGTGCTGCCACAGCACCCACCCAACCTCCCTGGAGCATGGGAGCATCCCCAAAACATTCCTACAAGGCCAGCAGAGCAGGGCAAACCAACACTGTGGTGGCCCTGGGGGTACAATAGCACACAGTGACACAGCACAGGAGGAATCCATCATTTTAGAAAGGATGTATATATGCAGTGTTTAGCCTTCAAAGATGAAGCAAAGGAACAGCAGTTGAGCCACTAACATAATAGATTAAAAATGTATTTTTAGGGGGGGGAAAAACAAGTAGCTGTGCAAAGATACTACTCCTTGCAATTCCTCTGGGAGATCTCTTGTCAGAGAATAAAACAGGTCCCAGCTTTTCTTGCCCTGTCTCAAGAGACAAGCTATGCAGCATCAGACTTCTAAGGCTCAGAGTCTGACCCAGGGATCCCATTAACCAACACTCTGTTCTCAGCTCGCAATTACTTCGGATCTTTCAGAAGATGTACATGTTTAATTGAAGTTCTTGAAGTCCCTTGCTCCCCTTCCAACAGAATTGCCTTGCAAAAGATTAGGAGTTTCCCTCCCAAAGTCCCTAATTAACACATTACATACTTTTCACTTTAAGGTTTTTTAATGTGGTAGAAGAAAGGGTTCTAAATTTAGAGAAGCCACCAAAAATCAGGCACAAAAGAAAAAAATCAAAAATTCCAGTCTAGATGTTGCTGTACACAAAGACAATATAAATCATACAATTCAGGCCCACAGGGCTGTACTGTTTAGAGTAAAACCAGTGGGAGAAAGCCTTCTGTACTGGAGTACTCTGCATAAGCATTCAATTTTGCATCACTTTATGTTTATTAACTGTACCAAGCTAAAAAAGGAACCTATCAAGTCACAACAAAAAAAATTAGATACTGGTAATTAGATTTTGGAAAATAAGAAAAAGCAAAACCCATGATTATCAAAGGCTTCAGCTCTTCCATCCAGCTGCACAGCTGCATGTCAAACACATGGAGTTTCCTGAAGATCCAGCAAGCAGCCAAGAGCAGCCAATACCACTGCAGCACCTATGCATCCACCTTCCCCAGCAGCACCAGCACTGCAACCCTTAGCTCCAGGAGGAAGGAATGGGGTGGCCAGGGAACAGGGGCTGTGCCCCCATGGGAGATCCTGGTGTGGCCATGAGCCCCTGGCTGGGTGCCCAGCACCCATGGTAGGGTGAGGGGGAGCCAGCAAAGGAGCAATCCAGAGTCATGGAAGGGATTGCAGAGATGTCAGGAGACAGCAGGGGCAGGACAACAGCACACAGAGCCCACAGGCATCAAAAAACACCTAAGCAAGCTCATATATCTGTGCAGCTTCCCACCCAGTTTAAATGCTTTAAAACAAGTAATTAATCTTTTAGTCTTGGCAGAACATGAGGTAATCAATTTTCAATAGCTCTCCAGGTTTACAGAGTGTTGCTGGAGGGACACCTAGAGCCAACCAAAACCTCAAATGTGGAAATGGAGACAAAGAGAAATCAGAAGAAAGTCCTCCATAAATGTCATAACATTTTGTCCAGCTCTGCTGTTGGCAGCAGGTCCTTGTTGACCAGCACACAGAGGACACATCCAGCTCCAGCTGTTGTACAAACAAAGACAGCAGCAGGCACTCCTGGCCTAATGAGCAGGGATGCAACCTGGAACCATCAGCTGATGCAGAAGCAAGACAACCATTGCAGGAGACATAACAAGGTCTCATGCTCAAGCTTCAAGCCAGAGAGTCAGAGCACTTTCAGTGGTCTCAGGCAAAGAACCAGTGGGGAGCCTAAAAATCAGGTAGAATCCTGGCAGTATTTCAGTGGTTTAACTCCAAAAGGCCATTAGACAAACTCTCAGCAAGGTACAATAGAAGAGCAGTGCTGCACAGCCAACAGCACCAGGGATGCCTGGAAGTAGCCAGGCTGAAAGGGGGGGCTGTGCTTTGCAGAAAAAAAGGCTGAGACCACCCAGAGACAATGGGAAAGGTCCATGCAGGTCTCCCAGCAGTGCTGTCCCCCTGGGCACAATGCCCATGCAGTCACCACGTCTTACATCAGTCTGTGTTCACCCAAAGTCTCCCCTTCAGCCTGTACAGGGTGGTCAGAGACAGGTACACACATCTGCACATCAACACACCCAGCACACTGAAGCTGGAATGGGTCCAGAACACAGTTCAGACATTTCAGTTTATGTGTGAAGATTTCATTTTTTTACCTTCATATTATTTCCCTTCCACTCTGATTCGTAATTGGGAGATAAACTGGATTTCAGGTTTTATTTCTGTGTCTTGCTCTAGAAGTAGCATGATTAGCCTCCTTCCTTGTGCTGATGGAGCACTCATAGAAGTAGCAGAATCTGCCAAGTCATTTAAATATAAAGTGGAATAACATAAGATTAGAGTTGACAGAGCATTTGTTTAAGCAATTAATAGGAAGAATCAAGGAAGGAAAAATTGATTATGTTGCCTTCCTTAAAGAAAGCTGACTTAAACCAAAGTCAGTCTTTCAGATAGAAAGGGGAGTGGCTGCTAAGGAAGCTGAAATTGCTCGTGAAGGACCATGCCTGCAGTCACTGGGAAGGACAGCCTCACGTTTCCTGACAGACAGCCCAAACCAAGGCTGGTCCAGCTTGTCCACCAAGGATGGATGGCTTACACCCCTTCACTCTGGTGGAAGTTTGTCTAACCTGTCCTTACCAAACCAGAGGTGGAAACTCCACTGCTTGCTCCAGGCCATCTCCAAGTGCTTTGCTCTCCTGCCAATCAGCTTGAAACCTATGGCTATTTTCTTATCTATTGCAGACAAGGAACAAATTGTTTCCTTCCTGTGAAGGCTGTCACAGGAGAAGGTTATTATGAGCATTCAAAAACGACATAACTGCCCTCTCTTCCACTCCCTAATCACCTGGTAATTGTTACAGGGGATACTAAGCATTTTCCAGACACAGCACCTAACATGCCTGTCTTGAATTACAGAGACCAAAGATCAGATGTGACACTTCAGCAATGCTGGAGGATCAGTCCTGCACAATAATGTCATTTGTTTTGTGGGCAGTTTTCAGAGGTTTGTCACCACTGAATTATGTCAAACCTGTGATTTCAAACAACTGCTTTTCCTCCATGAAATCTCTACCACATCTATTGTTCTGTTCTACAGTTGAGTCTACACCTGCTTCTTCAATAAGTATCTGCACCTACTGAAGTCAATTTTCAACCACACCTTCAGCTTGACAAGACTGACTTTTGTTCTCATCCTCCAGCCTAACTGCACCTTCTTCCATATTCATCTCACAGACATCATGCCTCTCACATCTACATTTCCAGTTAGTGATTTCCACATGGCTATGAAACCTGTTCTGAAGAGATTCTCATCACTTTCCATCAAAAGATGTCCATTGGGGCACTCAAACTCACAGGCCATTTAACTTTCTATATTCCTTTCTTAGCAGACACCAGGAGAATTAACATCTATGATCCAGAGAATCACAGAATAGTTTGGGTTGGAAGGGGACCTTTAAAGACCCTCTAGTCAAACCTACCAGCTCATATACTTTGGAGCTTTTGCTTGTTGCTATTGAAAAGGCAAGATAGTCTGACCTTCCTCCACTCCTGACACAGTAGTGTCATGAGACCAGGATTATGTTTCACTCCTTTTCTTGCAGTATAATTTTGAGGAACTCCAATAGGCCTACCTTTCACCATGATCTTTCTGAGCACACACCTCAACACACTGTTCCAACATAAAGGGTAATACCTCTGCATTTATTTCCTTGCCTGCTCCTTATGGAAAGCTGTTCCTCTCATGGTCATTCCAATCGCTGGAGTAGCTCCCCAATTCTGACACTTTTGTTATGAATCACTGATGTGTGCCAGCAGCATATTTCTACCAAGAAAGCTGCACAACATTAGCATAAATAGGCCTGTGCACTTCTCCTCCTCGATGAGCTCACCTCCTGCATTCCCTGAGCCCTGCTTTGCCAGGCAGAGGTTGGGCAGCTTGGACAAGGCTGTTCCAGCTGCCCTGACAGATGTGGGTGAGCTTCTCATGTGCTTCAGCATCCTCCCACGTTCCAGGAAGAACTGGCTGATTTGTGCAACATGGAAACAACAGGGCAAGAGAGGCAGGCAAGGGAAGGGCAGAAGGAAAAGGCTTCCTTCCTCCCTGTTTTGCACTGGAAGAACAGGTTTATTTAATTGCATTTTAATTTACGAGAATTAGGCTGTAATTTTGTGGGGTGCAACACAGAGCCTGCACCTGGAAATGCTTGAGGAAAGTATTTTAAGGATTAGGTAGCACCACTGTCTGTGGACAGAGGGAGCAAAAGGCAAGTTAGGAAACAGAGAAAGCGAATTTTAGGCAGTTCAGAAAGATGGGGATTCCAGCTTCAAAACAGGTATCAGATTCCTGTAAAACTTACTGTACTTCATATTTCCAAAGGTACAGTGTTACTAAAACTGTTTTTGGGTAGAAGGATGTGCCACAAAGCAGTTTCCAGCAGCACAGCATTAGATGGTCATCCTACCCACACACTCACCCATCTCCCTCAAGCACCAGCACCTCTGAGTTTTGACTTCCTGCCAAAACCAAATGAGTCAGAGTGTTACTAGAGCCTGCCTGGCTGCTGGATACCCAAGGTATTCTGCAGAGATACTGAGGAGGAGGAATGGGAAGACTCACTCACTTTTGCCCCAGCACACCATGTCTGAGGAGATCCTCAACAGGAGCTTAACTCAATCTAACCTAATCCAACCCAACAAACTTGTAGGAAGGGTAAATGACCATGGAGAACCAGGACTTCACTGTTACATTTCTTTTCAGAGCAAAAAGCTTGTCCTCACCTTAGAATTTTATTTTAGAAATTAACTATAGCCTGGACGTTTGATACAATAGATTAATTATTTATTTCTACCCAGCAGCATCATGAATCCAGTCAGCTAATTTTTCACAAAGATTAGTTCAATGGCAGAGGTCTGTTCTGAGAGGCACAGAGCAGCAAGGCTTCTGGAACATAAACATAGTAACACCATACCATTTTCAGACAGCTAAACTATTTTAATCTCTTACAATCAGGCACCAGCAGAGGGTGAAGTGGCTTCTTTGCCAGCAGACATTTCCAGGATTCGAGTCAAAGAGCAGCTTCCTAGGGTAGTGCTGAATAGAGCTGTGGGTTAAGTACCATCACATAAATACAAGTGCCTTGTCCATGCAGTCCCCTGTAAGGAGGGAGTCTGTAAGCACAGACCCCTGTAAGGAGGAAGGGATGTGTTCAAATTGCAGCAGTGGCTGTGGAGAGGCACATGGGAGGACAGCTCAGCAGCCAGCCCATCCCTGGGAGGAGAGCTGCAGATAAGATGTTTTTAATTCTCTTGCTGCCTCATTATTAGCTGCAATTAGTGCAGGCTATGCCAATGTCAGCTCTGTTTCTGATGGAGAAGCACACAAGGAGCCCAACATGTAACCTGATGTTGCCAAGTGCTGCTCCAAGGCTGCATCTCCCACCCCACTGAATGAGGCACTCTGTGGCTGCAGCCTCCTTGGCACTTCCCCAGCCAGCAGTTCTTGGCAGTGCTCTGGGGACACTTTTTGGCAGGTGCTTGCAAGCTTTAGAGCATTTCAGTCAGTCCCAGTCCAAAATCCACCCTGGCACCTCACACCTCCAGGTGACATGGCTATGAGCTACCCTTCTATAAGGATTCCCTTCTCCTCACTGGACCTTTCTTTCTTTTCTTTTGCTTGCTCTGCCCTTTGCTTCATGCCACAGATCCTGGTGGGTGGGCTGCATATTTACCAGGGAGCAGATTCCTCACTGCTAATGCCTCTGGGTCCTTTCCACTGCAAACATCCAGGCTTTGCCCTTGTGGCACAACTGAGGTGTCTGACTCTTACTCCTCCTGTAGAATAAAAAGTACCCCAACATTCTCACTTCTCAAAGGGAAATGGCAATGGTGAACACTGAAGACACTATATCTCAAGCTGGTTGAATTAAGAAAGCAGTCATAATTCCATCCAGTGGAGCAAGCTGCAAAGGGGATTAAAAAATGACCCAGCCTGGGGTGATAGTGACCAATTCCTGTGTGCCAGAACCCACAGGTTCAGGGAACCCTATTAACAGAGGCTTGCAACTGCCAGCTGTCATCAAAAGGAAGGAATAAACATATCTAGCAATAAATATTCAAAAATTTAGTAATAAAATAAATAAATCAGCAATTTAGCTCCGTATTAAAGCATTTGCAGTCTTCTACATCTATACCAATAGCAGTTTACCTTGGGAAAGTAAGTTACAGGTGCTATCCAAACCGGACTGATATGAAACCCTTTAAAGAAGGAAAGTGAACAGACATTTTAAATTAAAATTTCATGGCTTAGACAATACTACCTGTACCCTCTAGACCTCAGATTTACTTGCCATATCAATCATTAGTCACCTTCCATTGCCCAGATGACCCATACACATTCCCTACAGAGCATAAAAACGAGGTAAATTGAAAGAACTGGCTGTCCAGAGGAATATTCCAGAACACATTTTCTCTGGCTTCTTGTCTGTTAAATCTAGTCCTGTTCTCCAGAGACACAAACGAGAAAAACGACAGCAGATTAACTTTTATTATTCTGGTTGATATCTGAACTAATGGCCCAAGACATTCAGCAGAATTATAAAGCAGTAAGTGGCTCACCTCCAAGCACTGGAATTAATCCTAGGATCCTGACAGCTCCTCATTATGAGGTCCAATGGCCTCCAAAAAGATGACTCAGGCTGTAAGCCAGGAAGCAGTGAGTCATGAAGCACATCATCATCATCAGTGTAAGGACCTGGGCAGCCAGCACAGCCCCTCACAGGTGTGCCCCTGTGCCACACAGGGTATCTATTGCAATCAGCAATAAATCACAAACTTTTGGTAGCTTCAGGTGTTTCTGCAGCAAGATCCTGAAGATGAGATGGCAACAAACAGCACACACCTGCCTTTGCAGCCTGTTCTCCAGAGGGGATGCAAGGCTGCTCCCTGAGGAGAGGCAAACCCAGTGCTAAGAGATTCTCACAGAGTTGCCACACTCTACCTGAATCTTGGATGTGACACTGTCATCTTCCAAAGGACCATCACTCAGGGCTGGCCAAAACCCTCTGATGAAACCATCTCACTCCTAGAGATTAGCACTGTCCCTCACTGGCTGCTAAAGCCTCAAACCAAGAACTGGACACATGCAGGTTGGTCCAGCTCCCTCGGCAGCCCTGCCAGGCAGGGGAGATGGGCACACAGAGTACCAGAGCACAGGAGTGATGCTGGGCAATGTGAGCCTTGAGTCAGCCCATTGAAACTGGAAACTGGATCTCATGTTTCCCCAGCCACAGGTCCAAACTGAGGAGCTTCCAAAAGTTCAGCTGTATTCTCTAGGGAGACAGTGTTAGCACTTGAGGCAGAAATGCCTTGCTGCCCATTCCCCTAGCAGTGCTCGTGGGCTTTTTCACAACGTTCCTGCTGAACCTGCCTCAGCTACCACCAAACTACTGCTGCATGGATAGGGAAACAACATGAAACAAAGCAAGCCTGCAAAACAATTTAAAAAGAAAAAGCAAGATTCTGAGATGGATGCAAAAATCTATTGCAAGGGACCATCACAGAAGAGAGACCTTGACTCAGGCTCTAGAGCAAGCATGCTTCAAATTACCAGCCATTCCAT
This sequence comes from Buphagus erythrorhynchus, assembly GCA_013400855.1. NCBI lineage: Eukaryota > Metazoa > Chordata > Aves > Passeriformes > Sturnidae > Buphagus > Buphagus erythrorhynchus. Next base: position 4,708 of record VZTT01054195.1, on the reverse strand, counting down.
CACAGCAAAAACAGTGTTTTTTTCATCTATATCCTGCAAGTAAGTGACCACATTTTTAGGGGCTAATACATCTGAGATGGATGTGCAGTTTGTACCTACCTTCTCTGTTTCTGTTACCATCACCTGGCTGTTATCCTGATTATCACCCTCCTCACCTACAGCATGAGCAAGAACCACTGAACATCAGCAGGCAGTTTGTAAACGTTGCAGCAGTTTAGAGCAGTTCTGACAGTTAAGGAATAACTACAGTGTAAACATGAACTGTACTCTCTCAAAGGCAGGAAGACAGATCTCAAAATGATAAAGCATCTGGGAAAGGAAGAATGGAGAAAGACAAACAAATCTCTACAAAGAACTTTGAAATGAAGGTTGTTTTTTTCCTTTGTACCCTTTCATTCAGGCTATCAATTTCAGGAGCAAAAGTCCACCAGGAGATTAGAGATAAGCAAAGCTTCACTTTTTATATATGTGGCCTTTGTTTGGAACTCACAGAACACCAACTTCAGGTAGTAAGTTGGTGTTTCTAAGAGCACAGCTTGAGGATTTCCTACAAAGCATCAGGAAAATATACCTTTTAGCTGTTCCAGAAATAAATTCCTTGTGAAACAAACTAATAAGGGAAAGCACTACAGAAAAGAAATTAGTATTAGACAGAGATAGGATAATTACAAGAAGTTGCTCTCTTGTCTTCTGTAGTAATAAACCCAGACAATTTCTCCACTAAAAGCCCATAGATTCAATATCTAGTCCAAGCCAGGACATAAACCCAGTTAGTGTGCTGGACTAGCACCATTCTGTATCATCCACAGACACCAGAGTTCACATTTGAGGTATTAAAAAGTGATTCTAAATGATCTGGTAACCAAGGAACATCAAGAACATGGGCTAGGTGACTGATTCATTATTTAAGAAACACATGCAGCCACAGCTGTCACATCTAAGCATTTCATTCCTTGTCTCATCTCATGGCAACTCCTGGGGGGCAGGCAGGACTGATTTACAAAGATTCAGACACACAGCCACTCATGCTGCTACTGGCCACTGTAATCAGGCCTTGTGGCTTTTTTTTTTTAAACACACATTTAATCTCCAGGTTATACATAAATGAAGATGCTGAATCGCAAGCAGCACTGCTGGCACAAATGTATGTTATAATTAAAAGCCTCCTTCTTCCAGAGGAAGAGCTGTTCTGTCTTTTTAGCCCGTTGAGACATCCTCTCTCCTCTCCATGCAGTATGGCATCCTCCCCTACCAGGTGTGTCCATCCCCTCCCAAACTACCACCAGCTACCAGCCCTCAGCTCCCTCTCCCCAGAGCCTCTCCAGCTGGGCCACCCTGGCACATCCAGCCCATGTCAGATGGAGGGGCCTGAGAGCTGGCACTGGAGGAAGGGGACATGTCCTGGAGACACAGAGCTGTGGCAGGGTCATTGTCCAGTAAGCCATTCACATCTTCTTCACTGCATGTAATATACTCTATTTTTACAGGTACAGCCTGGTGGTTGTCCAAGAACTTACACAGGAGAGCCTTCAAGTCAGTTGTAACAGTAAAGACAAAGCAGTGTGAAAGTTACTACCTTGTAGAAATCAACTGTCCTGATGACAAGGACTTTGAAACTCCCAAGTTTCAGGAAGGGATGGATAGGCACAGAGCCACACAAGGCTCCAGGAGGGAGATGCAAAAGCAGCACTTCAGCACCTTTCTGCAAACACCTGCAGCTGGCAGCAAGGAAATGCCACTGTCCATAGAGAATTCATAGCCAAGGAATTTGCTATGTAAATGAGACTCCTAAACCTGCTTATTTGCAGATACATCAGGGTAACCTCAGGTCATTTAGCAGCAAAGCAGGGGCTCTGAGCCTTAGCCTAAGGGAGATCCAAATTCACTTTTCCCATTTCTTGTCAGGTTGCAGAAGACCCTCCTTGTAAAAATGGACTTTCCACTTCCAGCTTTGATAAAAAGGAACAGAGAAAGCCTGTCTTTGTAATTCTAGCACTTCACTGAAACACTGTTCAACCTATTACTCCCATCTCCATTTTGGGGGTGTTTGAACCCAACTTTCATGTTTCAGAAGCGAATGTCAGAGTTCTGTGGAAACAAACCTTTCTGCTTCTATCTCCAAGTTTCATGGAGTCTCCCTCAGAACACATTCACCCTTCACATAAAGGTAATCGTGCCTTACTTCATGAAACCCAAAGCAATTGCTCAAGGTGAACAGCTGCATTCACGGAGCATTAACTTGGACAGGATTTTAGTATCAACACTGCTACATGAACTACGTCACTGTTCAAAAGAAGGCAGTGACAATAAATCTTTTAGTGAATAATCTGCAAAGTTTACCCGAAATAGAGCTTACTGTAGTTCAGAAGTGAACGGACTGAACTACATCTAATCGAGACAGAGTCAAGCGGCAGATAAGGAAGAATTTTAGATGCTTGAAATGGGAAGCTGGGCACTGGGTGGGGAAAAGGGAAGAGTAAAATAGTATGGAAGGGAAGGAGTGGTAGAGTTGTGACATTCATGGCCGGTCCATGAATGGTTTATGTTGCAGGCAGAATTCAGAAGCCCATTATCACACCTGCTTTCCAAAAGGCACCACAAAGCGATCTGCTAATGAAGCCAAGTCATTACAGTAAGTGAAAAAGCAGGTCGTCCGACCTGTACGCAAGGGTTACATCATACCCTTCCCTGTTCCCTTCTGATACACAGGGGAATTACAGACCGTGCCGGGAAACGCCGCGACCTGCCTGGCCAGCGGGAAGCGCAGGAGCTGAGCCTGTCCCCATCACCTTGCGATCTGCAGGGCTGAGCCGCTCGCAGCGCACAGCGGGCGGCAGGGGCCGGCTCGGGCACAGCCCCGGAGAGCGCAGGGCCGCGGGCAGCGCGGCAGGTGCGCCCCGCACGGAGAGACACCCGCGGGGAGCAGAGCTGCTCCTCCCCAGCCGCACCCCGCGGCCAGGCTGCGGTGTCCCCCAGGCCCTTCTGCAGGCACCTCCGCTCGCACCGACCGCCCCATCCCGGAGAGCGCGGAGAGCGCAGAGGCGGCTCCCGGCGGGGCCGGGATGCAGCCGGGCTGCGGCAGCGCACCGCGCTCCCCGCCCGCAGCCCCAGCCCTGCTCCCTGCCCGGGCAGCGGGATGCGGGGGGACCTCCAGGGGAGCTCTGCTGAGTCACAGCCGCCCCCCCGCACTCACTCACTCACTCACCTGCGGGCCGGGCACAGCGCGGCCGGAGCCGGCCGGGCAGCGCAGCGCGCCCGCTCCATTGCAGGCACCGCGCTGCCGGGGCCCC
>VZTT01054193.1:103950-118616 GCA_013400855.1 Buphagus erythrorhynchus | reverse complement strand
TATTTTTACTTTGTTTTTCCTTTATCTTAGTTCTTCCCTTCCCCCCCCCCCCCCCACTCCCTCTGTCTATCTTCCCCATCCTTTCACTACCCTAATTCATTAGATTTAGGCTGCACCAATTTTTGTTCTTTGGTGCCCTCTATGGGACGGATTTCTGCAATAGAAAGTTGCCAGGAAGAAACCAGACTTCTCCTTCACGTAAGAGCAAGCAAAGGGCAGTCCAAATCAAGTACATTTGGAAGTGGAACTTCTGAATTGCTAATGACTTTAATCCACCCATCCGTAGGGTCCATGTTATAGGTCTCTGCAGCTACTGCTTTTGCAGCAGTTGATTTCCTGTAAGAGCTTTCAATTTTTCCTCAAGACAGCAAAACGTTTCCTGAAAAACATTTTAGGGTTTGGTTTTTTTTTTTTTTCCAGATCTACAAAAGTCAAGGTCAGCAAGTATTCAGTCTCATCTTCTGCCTAAGACCACAGCACATAAATAACCAGTTGATCAGGTAAGCATTTTAAGTATTTTAAGACTTTAATTTAAATTTACATTACAAAGCATGCATTAAAGATCTAATTTCAGAAGGCCAGCAAAATGACATCAGATAGTATTTTTAGCTTTAGAGACAGATTCTGACAGTAGGAGTGTAGTTTTAAAGGCTGGGATATTTTTTTCCCTCACAATATACAAATTACAGAGTACCCAGCTTCCAAATACACAAATTTGCCTCATTGTGACAGATCTTCATCCATAGATCTTGGAACACTTCTTAAACACTTATTAAACACTTCTTAAACACTTCTTAAACTTGGAAACTTCTTATAAATACTCATTTACAATGGGATGAAAAAACCCAATCTTCTATGTGCTAACTGCCCAAGGAGACACTCTTCTTCCTAATTAAATTAAGGTAAGCTATGCCAAGACACCTGTTGCCTACCTTATGCGTAGAGTAAGAATCCATATGGACAATTAAGGCTCAGCAACCTACCACACCTTTACTTTATTCCTCACTTCACTACTCACAGAAGCATACACAGAATCAGAGACTCACCAAAACGTTTGGGTTAGAAAAGACCCCAAAGATCATTGAGTCCAACCTTTGACCAATCATCACCTTGTCATCTAGACCATGGCACTGTGTGCCACGTCCAGTTGTTTCCTGAACACCTCCAGAAATAGTGACCTCCTTCCTGTGTAGTCTGTTCCAGTGCCTAACAACCCTTTCCATGAAGATATTCTTCCTGATGCCCAACCTGAACTTTCCATGGCACAACTTCAGGCTATGTCCTTTCATCCCGTCATTGGCTGCCTGGGAGAAAACAACAACCCCCACCTGGCTACTGCCCTGGTAAGGGCAGTTGCAGTGAGTGATAAGGTCACTCCTGAGCCTCCTTTTCTCCATGTTTAACACTTCCAGCTCCCTCAGTCATTCCTCATATGACTTACTCTCTAGACTCTTCCCCAGCTTCACTGTCCTTCTCAGCATCCCAATGTCTTTCTTTAAGTGAGGCACCCAGACCTGGACACAGAACTTGAGGCGCTGCCTCACCAGTGCTTGTATGGATACAGGCCCAGATTCACTCATTAAGCTTTATGACAACTGACTAACCATAGTCTCCTGAGCAGAAAACACAGCAGAGCACATTGGCAGAGTCCTGGAATTGTAAAATTCCCATGGAATTTACTGCCCCCGGAACAGAGAGCCCCACAAGCTCAACACGCCTGTGTTTGAGCATCCATCCTGTGCTGGCTGATCCTCCATGGACCACGTGCTCAGACACACAAACTGCTGACTGCAACTGCCAAGTGCGCCCCGAGGAAGGACCAGCACCCACCAGGACCCCATCAACAGAATCCCTCTAGGAGAAAGAGCTTAGAAGGACTGGAGAGCAAGAGACAAGAGACAAAGCAGGTGAATGAAAGCAGGAGCAGCTGTCACAAAAGTGATATGCATGGTTTTGTTTGCTTTTGTCAGTGATAGATGGCTGTAGGGAAGAAAAGGGATAGCTGGGTTTTATTGAAAAGTTTGGGGTTGCTTGTGATGCATAAAGGCATTTGTGGTTGTGGCAATCCATTTGCAATGTTTAGTTGACTTAAGCAACTTCAGGGAGAAAACTTGAAAGAAAGAGATGTGACCAAATGCAAAGCATTCACAGAAGAGCAAAAACAATTTTAAGATTATATCATGTCTCCCCTCTGTTAGATAATGGGGAGACAGGATAAAAATATTCAAAAATGTAAAAGGTATCCACAAATAGAAAAGAATAAATTACTTGTATCAAGAACATGAAATAAAGAACTTACAATATCAATAAGAAATCTGAAGCTTCTACAAAGAAGCAGCTGTCTAACAGATAAAGAAAGCATTGGAACTGACTACTAAGGAAGCTGTAGAAATGTCAATGTCAGGCATTTTTTGGAACAAAAATCAGGATTCATTTAGATACAGTGGATTCTGTGAATAGAAGGGACTAAACAAGAACAAAAAAAAAAAATTTCCGTTACATGAAAAGGATAAAATATGCCCAGGAGTTTGGGGAGGAAAAAAAGGAAGTCAGCAGAAAGCCTAGAAAAAAAAAAATTCTGGGACAACTGGCTCCTACACCATTTTATGCCTTATTTTCCATAATTTCCACTTTTAAACTCAACAAACAAGACAGAAGGAAACATACACTTTCACAAGATCTGAATTTAGTTCACCTTGCCTACTGCCCCTTTTAACCAAAAGCTTTACAGGAAATAAAAGTGAGGGAAAATGAATCTAAACCCATAACTGCTTCCATATGGCAGCATTACTCACTTGTTTCACATTTTCTGCTAAGAACACAACATAAACGCCACAAAATCCCAGCTGTGTTATCACTAGGAAAAAGTCCACAATATACCTGGGGAAGAAAAAACAAACATACATTACACTTAAGATCCAAAAAATTATCCCATTGCTACCTTATATGCAATTAGTGCTCATTTTTAGAGTAGTCAGAAAGTTAGGCTCAAATGCCACGTTAATCTCACAAGCAGTGCAGTGCAGGTTCCTCCTGTGTCAGAACAGGGGGGTGATCATTGAAAGAACACTGTGGCTCAGACTGTTTTTGAAAAAAGCGATACACAATGGTGGCCTGAAGACAGACTGTAATGAAACTCTGCTAGAGTCAAGCACAGAGCAGAGATCTGCCCCAGAGAATGGATTTGCTCCAGCACAGAGTCTCTGGAGACCAAATTGCCCATTTGAGGCTTATAACTCTTTGGTGCAATAGAAAATTGTCATTATATATCAGAACAAACCAATTTTCCCTCTAATTGAGCTCTACTCTATTCCTATGAAGTCACCACAACACATCTTAAAACACTAGCTCACTAACAAGATGCTGCATCCTTGAAAGTAACAGGAATATAAAAAATTCTTCCACAAGTGAGGTAAAAACCATTTTAAATTAATGCTGAGCAACATATCTGTTTCATATTCCCAATTTCATTACTGTGCAGTCATACCATAAACTCTACAAACAGCAACAGATGGCAAAGAAAAAATAATGTGTTTTTTGCAAAAGGACAAAATATTTAACAGACACAACAAGCCATTTGTATCTTCATGTCATTATTGCAAAAATAGTAAATATTTAATAATGTTATATTTAAGTAGGAACCAAGGAATTGCTTTGCTTCCTCTTAGAATACATACATTAAAGTAATTAACATTTGCAGTGTCAACCTGAAATGCACAGATATGTTGGGAAAAGAGAATGAAAACTTAAACTACTTCACTGCATTAGACAACACAGAATGCATTTCTGGTTATAACACATCTCTTCCTCTATTACTAAGCAGAATTCTTTTTCTTCAGAGCTGTTGTATAATAGAAAATTGAAATGCCTAATAGAGTCAGACATCTTCCCATCTCACCACTACCAGCTGGCAGCAGGAAATAACACTGCATAAAAACATTTTTAAGGAAGGTAAAATCTTAGCAAAATGGAAATCTCCTAATCATTCCAAGTGTAGCCATTAACTTTTAAAAATAAATTTACTCAACTAAATTCTAGTTCAAACTTACCGGCCCCAAGAAGCTCGTTTCTGAAGTGCAGTCAGGGGCCCCACTTCCATTGCACAGCTAACTGTATCACTATATCCCAGGGAGGACTTCTTCATCCTGAAATTAAAAAGTGAAGAAAAAACAGTCACCAGAAGCCATGAGGACCTAGAACCCTACTCTGAAAATACTGTTGGTCTTCCATGATTATAACAAGTTGTCACCTGTGGCAACACTCTTGCTGAATTTCAGAGGTATGGTTTGGGCTTCTTTACCCCAGGAAGGGCTATTTAGCACTCTACAAGCACATGAAACACAGTGTTGTTTTCTCCCAGTTCAACAGTATTAAAAGAGTTTCTTACAAAACAAGGGGGTTTTTTTTATAAACTACTCCAAAATCATATTATTATTATTATATGAGCTTAAGAAATCAATCTCAAATCTAAAAGTCACAAAGAACTTAAAGGGAATTCAACTCCTGTTACACAAGCAGTTAATTACAATTGATTCAATGATCTTATTTTGGTCATCAACTTTAAAGACCATTCAAAACTACAGAGGAAAAATTCAGAAATGACAGTCCATTCACAGTACGGTATCATATTAATCTGATAAAATAAGATTTTCCAGCTACAGGGACATGAATAGTTTTGTGATTCTACTCAGTTCAAAAGTTCATTACACTTTGAAACATGAGACCCTCCCACTGCTTCTCTGTAACACTTGACAGTACAATAAAAATGTTTAATGAAAGTCACTATTAATCAAAATACTCTGCCAGTCAAATCTGAGTAACTGCTTCCCTGCAGTACCGCATGTGTCTTTTGGAGGAATATTTAATATTTATCTGCTCAATAGCATCATTTTAACACATTCTTTTAGCACTACAACTTCAAAGAATCAAGTTGCCACAATTCAGAGACAGAGTTCACATATAATCATGAAAGGCATTAACAGCATTTCTCAGTTTATCTTTTACTCCTATAAAGTACTTATAAACTGGGTATTCATAAATTATTTACATTTTTCAAAGCTATGAAGACTCAGAAGCTCTATGAATATAAAGAAGGACTGAAAATAAGCAATTAAAACTGCAATGAGAAAGACCTGCCAGCAGGGAAGAAGGCACTGGGCAACACAAGTTAAACCAACCTCATTTTGCATATGAGCAGAGAACAAATATGTTTTTCAATGTGTTGCACAAAGCATAGCCATCATTACTAGGTGCACACTAAGAATTTGGGAAGATTCTAAATTGACAGAAGAAACTGCTACAGCACCAGAGTATTTTGTAGTCCAAAAATCACAAACAGAAAAGAGGAATTAAAAAAAAATACTTAAACTCAGCAACTGAATGAGTAGTTCCACATTTACCTCTGACATAGACAGTGGCTGCAACGTACCAAGATGTGCATACAGTGAACAGATATAAATCCTATGAACACAAGGCTGATTGGTCCCACCTGGTATGGAAAAAAAAAGGGACAACACAGGAGATACAGAAATTTTCATGAAAATATGCTGGGGAAAAATCTTTACATGAAAAAATTCCACACTGTAGCAAATAAATTAATAATTAAAAACTTTTCCCCCTCAGGTGGGCGTTGCTGCTGATGTTTCATGTCATCCCTCTGTTTCAGTTTACTACTTTAAGAGAAGGCTTTTCAGAGGTGGTCAAGCCATAAGTATCAAATGAGTACTTCACTCCTCTAACTGTTTCACTTGCCAAAAAAGTTTGTCAAGAAAGAAGACTGCAGAGACTGCACAATTCAGTGGTTTGAACTGCTTGAAAGTGGCAATAAAAGTTACAAGTTACAGATAACTATAAAATTAATTTGTTTCACAATAGTAGCTTGACCAGAAGTTTTCACAGAAGGAACTTGCCTTACACACATGCAGCTTTCACTCTCAAACTGAACAACCTGTACTACAGAATTACAGGATTATTTAGTCGTAAGGTGAAAATTTAATTTGATTAAATTTACCCCACTCTAGGAAATGCATTGTTTGCTACCAGGTATAAACAACCTGGGCTATACTCTATTTCTGCAGAAACACTAGACTGATTTAACAAGCTGATGCTTCATCCTAAGACATAGAATCTGTCTCTAGAGAAATCTGTACAAAGATAACACAACCCTACAGAAACAATTCCCATGAGATATCACAGGAGTCTGAGTAAATCAAAGTATTTCTTTTTTTCTGGCAAACTTTCTGTTTGGACTGGAAGAATACTTTGGCCAAGCAAAAATGCAACTCATGCAATGAAGTCTTCAGGGTGGAGTAGTAAATTTCTTTAAAACAATAAAATCTTAATCTTCAGTACTGATCTCCTCAAATTAAAGAGAAGAAACGACACAACTCTATTAAGACAGCAGTGACAAATAAGAAGTATTGAGATTTTAGTTTTTCAGGACATATATCTGTAAATCTTTCTAGAGGATTATTCTAGTCTATGAAAAAAAAATTCTTACCACAATGCCAGCATTTTTTATTGCAAGCGGAAGACCAAGAAGCCCAGTTCCAATGTTTCCCTTGAGGAGGTGAGTCAGTGTTTGTATAAACCTGGGGATAAAATGTCACATTAGAAGTACACATAGATGGGGTAGAGGGCAAAACCAAAACCTCACTCTTTGTCTATAATGAAGTGATACATTTCAAGTTTCAACTTACAATTTACAGTGGTCCACCTATTTTAAAAGAAGTGCAGCACATTCAAATAATATTTTGATTCATCCTTACATCTGAGCACCCTCAAATAAAACACACAAGTCTGATCTTCAGTTCTTTACTCCAGCTTGTGAAATGTTAATTTCTCAGCAATTTCATAGTTATTTGCCTCAGAGTCAAAATTATCAAGTTTTATCAATGTTATTTTAAAACCTATAACATTCAAAACAATCATCAGTTGCAAATCACAATTCTGTCAGTCAAAGTTTTATCCAAAGGGAAAAAGAAAACCCCAAAACATTTACAAGCTTTTCTAATTGCATTTTCAAAACAGGTTATCTCCAGTCTCAAAATCTTTTTCAAACAGTGCTTGGACTTTGAGTACCCTAATCACTTTACAAATAGGAACCCTGAAATATTTTACAGCCAGTACATTGTTAGCTTCAAAATGGGCTGCTTTTTGGGAGAATTATGCAAAGTCCTTAAGTATAACCACAAAACTGTTCTGCAGGTGCAAGAAGACCCCTTCAGAGTTCAGAAAACTGCTCATAAGAAACAAGTCAGAGGCAAGACATTTGAACAAGCTGATACTTAGGATTAACACATACGTAATGCCTTCTTCATTATCAAGCTGGTAGTGTGTCTTAACTGGCAGGAAAGTATTTTCATGCTCTTCATCTGAGATGCCATCTGAGTCTTCTTCATCAATTAAAGGCTTCATTACTTCCATGCCTGCACAACAGAGTTAACACTACATTAGCATTAGTAACAAGCTTACAGTTCAGAAGACATGATTTAAACTTCCTATGCCATGAGGTTTTAACATGCTCCTAACTACAAAGATGATTTAAGAAGATATATAGAGCATAAGTTTGCACAGGATATTCTCTCTCTTTAAAGTGGCACACCATCCCATTATTATTATTATTATTATCATCATTTATGGCCAAACACTACAGTTTTTCATTAAGAAAATTAACTTTCTATCATGAAAATGTCGCTGGTTTAAATCACTTTGCAAGCTAGACAGAAAAGCAAGACAGAAAAATCATCCATCATTACAAAAGGGTGAGATTTGTCTTAACCACTGGTAGCCAGTTCAGAATTAAACACTTAAGTCTGCACTCAAAGAGGTAAGACAGATACCACAGAAAGTATCTCCATACATTGAAGAAAGAACACAGGAATCAAGTTGCATGCTTTGAAAGCTGCAATTTCATGAACCTTTTAAACTGGCATAAAATTCGAGCTAAGTAACAGCACCAAGTAACAGCAAGCAGTCAGTAGTGAACAAAATTGCCTTTCAGGCAAAACTAACAGCTTATGCCAGTTTAATGTTGAGGAAATTATAACCATTTTAAATTACTACAGTTAAGCAGAGCAAATCCTGCCAAGAGCAAAAAGATTATTTACCCTACACTTGCCTACCACAGCATCCATTCATAAAATATATTGAATAAGTCTCAAGTTCCATAACTTTCACCAAAAAAAATAAAAAAGAGAAATCCCTGTGATGTTAGCATTTTGTATTAAAAATAACAAAACAAACCACACCACATTTACATTTACATTACAAAGCAGCCATTGCGTGTCAGGGTTTTGGTAGTGATGGGGCTATAGGAGTGGCTTCAGTGAGAAGCTGCTGGAAGCTTCCCTCCTATTAACAGAGCCAATGCCAGGATAGATCTTCTGCAGGACAAGTCCAAGCCCATCAGCGATGGTGGCAGCACTTCTGCAACAACATAATTAAGAAAGGAAAAAAAAAACCTGCACAGCAACTAGAGCTGGAGAGTGGACTGAGAATATGGGACAGGAGCAGCCCTGCAGACCCCCAGGTCAGTGCAGAAGGAGAAACAGGAGGTGCTCCAGGCACCAGAGCTGAGATTCCCCTGCAGCCCCTGGTACAGCCCATGGATGACCACAGTGGAGCAGAGATCCACCTGCAGCTCCTGGAGGACCGCACAGTGGAGCAGCTGGATACCCAAAGAAGGCTGTGACCTCAAGGGAAGCCCACATTGGAGCAGACTTCCTGGCAGAGGACCTGTGGCCCCATGGAGAGAAGAGTCTAAATTTGGAACAGGTTTGCTGGCATGCTTGTGACCCCATGGGGACCCACACTGGAGCAGTTTCTGGAAGACTTTCTCCCATGGGATGGGAACATAGAAACATGTTCCACGCTGAAACATGGAAAGAGTGTGAGGAGTCTACCCACTGAGGAGTAATGAGCAGAAGAAATGATGTAGTGAACTGACTGCAGTCCCCATTCCTCATCTCCTGGCACCACTGGAGGGGAGGAAGTAGAGAAATTGTGAATGAAGTTGAACCTGGGAAGAATAGAGAGATGGGTAGAAGGTTTTTTTAGATTTATTCTTATTTCTCATTACTCTGCTATGATTTGTCTGATAAGAAATTCAGTTAATTTACCCAAGTTGAGCCTGTTTTGCCCGTGACTCGCTGTAATTGGCGAGTGATCTCTCCCTGTCCTTTTCTCAACCTAGACACAAGCATTTTGTTATACTTTCTCCAGCTAAGGAAGGGAGTGATAGAGTAGCTTTTGTGGACACCTAGAATCCAGCCAGGATCAACCCACCACAGCCATTAAACAAATCATGAAGGCTTTTATGAAGCCTTGGAGATGTCTAATCCACCAGCAGGTTACTGAAGCCAATCAGTGCTAAACAACTTCTAAAGAAAAACTGTAGAACAAGGTAAAAACCCCACAAAGCAGAAGGCAGCTTATCCAAGTCATTAAAATTAAATCATATAGCTCAAACTCTCCTGAAAACACCAAAGAGCTGTCAAAATTTCATGTCTGAAAAGTTGAAAGCCAGTAATGAAAGCATTTGACAGAAGCAAAGATGCCCAGTCAAGAACAAAAATCAGAGGTCAGAGACTCAACCAGAGAGTACACTGTAAAGCGAATTTATACTCAGTGATATCCTAATTATACAAGTCAGGATGGACTTCACCACATTTCTCTACATGGCACATAATCTATTAATTGATCAAAAGAAGGATCATCAAAGTTCCTTCCCCCTGCTCTCACAGTATTGTGCTGACTAGTTCTTGAGGATGCCACAACCATCCTCCCCCTCAGCTCTGAGTCCCTGCCGGGCTCATCTGATACTCACAAAGACCTGCATACTCTAGTTCTGGAGTAAAAGTTTGCCTCCTCAGGGATCAGAGGGAGCAGGAAGTTTCACCCAGTGAGCAATAGATTAAGTTGATTTTCATTCTTTAAAGTATTGATTCTAAACTAATAATCTGAAGGATCAAGCCAAACTACAAGAGTGCAAGTCTGTGATCACATGAAATTCAACAACATATAAAAGAAATAATAATTAAACTAATTTTCCAGTTTTGTCTCCATCACATTTTGTAGGATGCTCTTCATAATGCTAAACAATAAAGACAACATGCAGCAAGTAAGGTTCTTATTTAGCAGTAGCAAGGGACCGGCATGACCCATAGGACCAACAGCTTTGGTGAGAGTCAAGACCTGCTCAGTCAAGGGAGAAAAGTAAAATTTTCTTCTTTCAGTGCAACCTGAGACTGGAACGTTTGATACATACATACATCTGCACTGTTAACCATGCAGCCAGATGACACACAGAAGACTCTGAACTTTATTTAGACATCCCATTTTACTTTCTTTCCCAACTTCCTGATCCATCTTGTGATCACAAAGGTAGTCCTTTAAGAATAGATTTAGACATACCCAAGCATTCCCCTCATCTTTCAAGTAATAAAAAATTTTCCTAACACAAGCTATTTTTCTTCTGAAAAGTCATCTCCCCACACTTAAAAAAGCCATCTAGTCATCTCAGGGTTATTGTTATCACTGTCCCACTGTCCTTCTTTTCCTCATCATTCCTCCTTCATCCCATGACTGCTGTACAGTTTTGGCCTGAATATGTGAACCCATTAACAGTAATGGTACTGAGACATTAGTGAGAGGTTTGGATTATGTGACTTTCTAAGCATGGGTTTTCATTTGATAACAGATCTCTACTGTTGGAATACTGTGGCTGTGTCCCACAGTGACATCCAGGTTTGTTAACATCCACATTTAATGGGTCCAAACTTGTAGTCTAGAGCACATAAGACAAAAAAAGCTTGAGCTTTCCCTACTTGGATCTAGCTTGAAATTAATTATTCTGGAACATCCGCAGTCACTGCCAGAAAACTGGCACTGAATACCCACATTTACTTTGATTCCTTCCTACAAAGGTCCAATATGTGCAATTTAAATACAATCTCAAACTGTAGCACAAGAACAGCATATGCCTTTCATACCTGAATCAGAAAAGAAGCTGTCTGGCTGCTCTCACAAAGCACATGGTGCAGAGCACACTTCAGCCAACATTAGATCCATGCTCCACCAAACTGTCCTGGCTGCATCAGAACACACTATTTGGTCAAAGACCCAAATTTCAATCACTAACCAGCCCCCAGTTATACAGTGATATTAAATCTGTAGTGTGAAAATTGTTACAACTACTATTTCAAATTTTGTATCTTCATATGTACTTTTCTATCCCCTAGAATTTGCCAGCATCTTACCAACACTTATACTGACAAAGAAACTTTTGAACTGTTACTAAATTTACTTAATTCTCAAGATTTTCGAGCACGCTGAAGAAATCCTCTGGTTCAACAGTTCAGCAAAGAAATTAATTTTCACCAAGAACTTTAGTCAATTTTTCTATATTGCTCAAGCAATTAACACTTCCAAATTTAACTGAACTACTCAGCACCACAGGGGATAAAACTGATCTCCATCTTTTTCATTTTATGGAAGAAACAGTGACAAAAGAATGAAGCAGTTTGCCAGGTGGGCATAGCAACCTAAAGGAGATATTAAAAATAAAAGCCAACTGCAATCTTGTGATGTTCTTTTGGAGAAAGTCACACCCCAGACAAATTTGTGTCTAAAACCCCATTTCCAAATCCAATTTAACAACACGGTCTGGTTTTTATTTGCTTGGGGTTTTTTCCCTCCAGGTTTTTGAAGTCAGTGTCAGTGTTCAAACGGAATTAACTGGATTTGACATACAAGCATATAAAGATTTGGAGGATAGTATACAGCACACCATTGTTTGTATCAGCTGTTTTTACTCATTTATGGGACAGGGAACATGCAGGTCTTGTTGGAGCAACACTTCACAGGTATATTAAGTGCTCAGCAAAAAGCAGTAGGCAAAAGAGGCCTTGTACATCACTGCTCAGTCAGCTTCTACACAAGAACATGCCCACAGGGCCAGAAACACTGCCCAAGATTCATAAACTGTGAAATGTGTTTATTAAATAAAAGGTGACCCAGTGCCTCTGTAATTGGGATAAAGATTCAATTTAGCAAGCAGCTGTTTTGACTGCTCCATAAAAGAGAAAATCAGCACCACATCATCTTTACACTAGCCTAAAATGCAGGTTTATGCTCGTATTTTCCCATAAGCTATGGAAAGTCACATTCATGATTCTGGGGCATTACCAGAGCTTCTGTCACCAACCAGGGCTGGCTGCTCTTATGGGACAAAGTTAGTGGCTGAATCTATGAACAAGCAGACACATTCAAGGTGTCTTCACTGCAGTGTTAACACAGAAGAAGCATTTATATCTGGCAGCAACCACATCTGTGACAACAGGAAAGGCTCAGTGTTCCCAGCAACTGCATTCAGTTCACAGATGATCAGTGTATTACCTCCATGCTGCGGAGAGGCTTTTCAATTCAGCATTCAGAACCAAGGCTCTCAAGATAAATTTAATTACAAAGAAAACATTGTCACTAATTATTTTCCAAGTAATGCTCAGTTACTCCCTCAACCACAGAAGGAAATGCCTGTTTAGGTATTTAGGTACTTTAGCCTACAAATAACCCTCCCAGCACTTCTGCAGTATTTACTGTACAGTACAGCTTTGTCTACAAAGTACACATGATCGGGTACATTACTCAGTCACATGCTTCCACCACCTCCAAAGAAATTACAGAGAAAACAAAGTGACTATGAATGGTACTGCTAGAGGCATGCTAACCCAGAGGGATAAACCTTTGTAAATTTTCCTAGCGCAAGGGGGAAGTAACAGATAACCCCATTAAACCATACACCAGCCAGCTCCCTTTTTATTTTCCACTACAGCTACTCCTGTTGAATATAAGAGACATAAAAACAAACAAATAAAACCCTCAAACTAAAACGCATCTTTTGGCTTGAAAATTAAAAATAAAAATCTCATCTAGTTTAAAATTTCCTATTAAAGACTAATAATTGCATTTTCCAAAATAGTCAAAGTGAGCATCAGCTTTTGTTGTGTTCGTTTGTCAAGAGCTCCAAGCTATGCTTCGTGCAATTATTTGAATCCCTTTTTATTTCGCTTTGGAAAATAAAACTCAGGTCATTTATTTCTCTCCATTAGAGACTGTAACTTAATAAAGTAGATTTATTCAGCTTTGTGGCAGAATGTATTAATCTTGAGAATGGTTATTTCTAAGCAAATGTTGAAAGTCAATAATGCCCCTCAATAAGCAGGAGGAACTGTTTGCTTTTGCGTCGTAACTGTCGGATCCAGAAGGCTCATAAAATGGGACACTTGAGTTATTAAACAAAGTGCACACAGGTCTGCATAGCTATTACACACTTTCAGAGGAGCAATTTTACCCCAACCCATAATGGATCATTTATTTGGACAGACACTAGTCTTAAATAATCCACCACCCTGTCTAGACCAAGCCATACATTTCTATAATTAACACACTCTTAAGTGACAATGCATTGCCAAGACTTCAGTTTTATTAAGAATTCAATAGCATTGAACCATGCAGAAGATTTTGGAATTCTTATCAGGTGCGGAACTGCATTTTTAAAAGTTAATCCCATAGGAAATCCCATTTCTATGGGTTCTGACAGAAAAACTGTCAGATGTGTGAACTTCTGGAGGGCGGAAAAAAAAGCTCTAAAATTTCTTTCAGCAACCTTTCCTCCAAAGCGACAATCTCTCAATGCAAGATGGATCAGCCCTGGTGACAATAAAATTTGAAGCATGTCTTCCAAGTCCTATCATTGTCACTGGACAGGACAAAATCTGCAGATTTCCGGCAGGTGGAACAAAGATGACTGGGGGACTGGAGCACCTCTCTTAAGAAGAAAGGTGGAGGGAGCTGAGCCTGTTGAGCCTCAAGAAGAGACAGCAGAGAGGGGACCTCATTAATATATTTAAGTATTTAAAGTGGGGTGCCAAGAGGACGGAGCCAGGCTCTGCTCAGTGGTGCAAACCACTAGGACTCGAGGCAACAGGCAGAAACTGATGCCCAGGAAGTTCCACCTGAACACGAGGAAGAGCTTCTTGACTCTGTGGGTGGCCGTGCACTGGAACAGGTAGCCCAGAGAGGCTGTGGAGTGTCCCTCCCTGGAGACACTCAAGAACCATCTGTATGCAGCCCTGTGCCATGAGCTCTGGGATGGCCCTGCCTGAGCAGGGAGGCTGGACCACATGAACCCACTGTGGTCCCTTCCAACCTGACCCATTCTGTGATTCTGTAAACACAGAAGCTTGAGATTTCCCATGTGTCCAGCCCAGCCCCAACTACACTTTAAAACTAAACCTGCTATGTGCTAACTCGTCTATCCACGGGCAGAAAAACTATGAGATGAACATCTACGTGCCCTCATCAATTAGATTTAAAGGTGGAAAGACTAATATACAGTAAATGCAATAAATACAATGCTGCTAATATATAGACACACATACGCCCCAGGAAACCCCAACCCAGTCTTCCAGGGCAGATAAATGCATCACCTAACGATGCAAAGAGAACGTATTTCCATGAAGTTCTATGGAGGCCGTGACTTCACCACGAAACCGAGCGCCAGGTGCGACTGACGGCCCGGGGAGCGGCCGCTGCGGCCCCGCCGAGCCCCCACCTGCGCTGCCCTCAGCCCGCCCGGCCCGGTGCCGCCGACCCGGCCCCGGCGC
>VZTT01054193.1:86343-103758 GCA_013400855.1 Buphagus erythrorhynchus | reverse complement strand
CTCCGGGCTCCGCTCGCCCTTCCGCCGATGTGGAGCCGGCCGGCGCGGCGCATGCGCCCGGCGGGAGCGAACCATAGAGGGCGGCGGGCGGGCGGGCCCTGCGCGGGCTGAGGGAGGCGGTGCCGGCTCCTGGTGCGCGCCCGGCGCGTTCCGCAGCGTCCTGCCCCGGCGGCAGCACCTGCCCGTAGAGTCGTGCAGTATCTCAACTCGGAAGGGACCCATAAGGATCTTCAGCGCCCTGCTCCATGTAAACGAAACCTAAAACTAGACCATGTGACAAAGAGCGCTGTCCAGACACTCCTTGAACCATGACATCATCATCCTCTTAGTGATGATGCTCCTTGGCTTTGCTCCGGCCCTAGCTGTGGTGGCCCCATAGAGCGCTGCCCCTCGGCAGGGCAAGGGAGCCCGGCTTTGGATGGGGCACTGCAAGCTTTGAGCCAAAATTAATCAGCAAAGACTGCAAACAAGGCTGAGTGTGAAGAGTTCAGCAGAACATGATCACTTGAACGCTTGGAGATTAACCACTAACATTACCACTCCACCTTAACCTAACTGTTATGCTAGTTGCCCCCAGAATAACCTGCCAGTATTTCTTCATCAGAACTACCTATATCTATGGCTGATTTGACTTAAGTAATAAAGTTTCCAGCTTCTGCTTTCCTAAAACAACTTTTTGGGGTTTTTTTTTAATGGAGAATATAGGATAAAGTAATTTGATTTCTTTTCTGCACAAGAGAAATGCAATCTTCTGAAGCTTCTCATAAACTTCAGTTGTCTTCAACATACATCATTAATTAGTTTATCTATGATGCAGAATTTCCAGTGGGGAAAGCATCCATTTTCAATTGTCACATTTATGTGTATTCCAAATACTCCTCCAAACTTTCATTTATTTATTTTAGAAATTTATTTAGGAAAAGGATTCTCAGTGGGCAATCCATGACTGCAGGTTATTGATTTAAGGAACTGACTCACTAATTACAATATTTATGTCAAGAATTTATTCAATATTCTACTTTGTTTCTAAAAATGCCAAACTTTGTTCAAGAAAATATATAACTAACAGATCTTCAAAAGGTGTACTGAGTGTTCATTCCTTTGTCATTGCATCTCAGGACTTGACTCAGTAAGACCTGCGTAGACATTGAAGAGACATTAAGGACATGATACATCTTTATTTCACATCCTACTCAATGGAAATCTCTTTGCTTCCACTCCTTGCTGCTACTTGCATAAAAATTCTTTCTTCTGGGAGCAGGTTTGTTTTATGCTTAGAGAGATTTTTCTAATATGCTCCAGAAGTTACATCTAGCATATAAGTAACCAGTGGTGATCAATGAATATTCAAAAACACATGGGAGATACTATAATGTGATAGAAATTAATGATTTTGTAATCTACATTTTGTTTCTGTTTGGTAAGAATAGAAGGATTTGCTTTAATGCACACATCTGGTTAAATTCTAGACATCCATCCATCAAAACAAAATTACTTCAAACTATGTGCATATTGCAGACACCAAATGCTTGTTTATAGTAAGTTTCAGGTTCTGAATAGCATATACAGCTTCTCTCTCAGAAATCATGGATTCAATTCATGTTGTTTCTGTTGGTTCAGAACAAGGCCAGATGGATTACAATATCCAGCTTCTTCCGTTTTCAATTTTTTTAAATTAAAAGCTAACCATGAAATCTTTAAGGGCTGGTTTTGGTAATTTTTTTTTTTTTTTTTTTTTTTGTCTGCATAAACACCCCTTGTTAGAATAGATGCTTAGTTCTATCTAAACACAAATTATACTTTGGCTGAATTTCCACTCTTTTTTAAGGAAAAAATGCAAGAACCAATTAAATATACAGAAATACTGTTTCAATATGCAGTCCGTCCACACAGATGCCAGCTGGCTTTAGCTTTGGGGCTGCTCAAGTCTTGAGGGACTTCCATTTCTTCGTGGAATCTTCTTTTTGCAATGCTTTATATTTGGCTTCCAGACTATTCACTGGCAATGAATCCCATAATTTAATTATGCATTGTACAAAAAAATGTGCCTTTTGAGCCTGCTACCTGATATTCATCTGATAACCTCTAGCCTTGCAATATAAAAATAATTATTGCATTTATTTTCTCTAAGTCATTCTTGACAGATAACCATACTGTCTCTCCTGTCTCTTTTCCAGGCTGAAGAGTCCTCATCTATTTAAATCTCCCTTCACAGAGATGCCATTCCATCTTTTCATAATTTCTATTGGCTTCTTTTATGAGTTCTAGATCTCCCATGTTCAATTGCCGTTGAGGATGCCAGAACTGCAGCCATATGAAGCCATTAAAACCCTTCTGCCTACATCTCAGGGGTTTTCACTCCTGCTTTTTGAATAATTTGTATTTTAACTTTTACTCAGGTACTACTTTGCAAGGTGATTACTCTGCATGATGTTTTAATGAGCCATTGGTAGGCCTCTATTATGTTGCCATCCATCTGTCTGTAGACTATAATTCTATCTGATTGGCAAATGATTGACATTCCTCTAAGATTTATATCACTGGTTTATATCTAAGAGCACATTTTGAAATCACCTTGAATATCAATACGTCATCTACATTTCATGAGATCCTGGATAGCAAATTGCTCATCTGTGTATCAAAAAGCTGTACCTCCTGTTAATTCATCACTGAGCATCATGGAATCAAACTGAAAGAGGGATGTTTAGGCTACATATAGAGAAGAAATTCTTTACTGGCAGGGTGATAAAGCACTGGAACAGACTGCCCAGGGAAACTGTGGATGTCCCATCCTTGGAAGTATTCACAGAGAGGTGGGATTTGAGCAATCTGGTCCAATGAATTACTTCCTGCACATGGCAGGGGTGTTCACAGAATCATAGAATAGTCTGAGTTGGAAGGGACCCATCAGGTTCACGTCCTGGCTCTACACAAGACACCCCAAGAGTCACATCTGAGAGCCTGAGAGCATTATCCAAATGCTCCTTGAACTCTGTCAGGCTGGTGCTGTGACCACTTCCCTGGGGAACCTGTTCCAGTGCTCAGCCACCATCTGGGTGAAGATCCTTTTCCTGATATCCACCCTAAACCTCCCCTGACCCAGCATCATGCCAGGTTGCTGTGGGAGACCAGAACATTTCTCTGAATGATCTGGCTCAGATCCAGAGACCTAAAAGCACTTGGAGTTTTGACCTCAGCCCCTGGGAACGGCTGCCAATGCTGAGAGAAGAATTACAAGCCACAAAAGTTTAGATAGTGTAGAAATAAAGTAGTTGTAGGGTGAAATTTAAAAATGTACAGGGGGGTTTGAGAGGACAAGATGGAGGAATCTGGGCGTGTCCTGTCCTTCTTCCTTCTTCTTCTTACCCTCCATCTTTCTCTGGGGTGGTGGCATGCTTTGATTGGGTTTTGCTGGGAGCACACAGTTCAATGTTAGCAATAGGTATTGGAATAGATTTGTAAACATAGTATACGTAAATTTCTGTATAAAAACCTGTGCCATCCCCCAGAGGGGAGAGAACCTCATGTTCTGTGCTGCCAGATGGACCTGCAGTGCTGCCAGACACGACCTTGTAAGATAAGAAAATAATAAACCAATTCCTAAGACCGAGAACCGACTCTTCTGCCTGCCTCATTCAAGAAACCAGAGGATCCGAGAGCTGGGAAAAGAATTCCCTGGATCTTGGGGTCAAACTGACCTCGAGTTCCCACAGGTTGCAACTTTGAGGTCCCTTCCAACCCAAGCCATTCTATGATTCTATGGTTCTATGATTATGCAATCTGAAAACATGTATGTATCTCTTTATCTCTTTTCATTTCCTTATTTACAAGTGTGAGCTTCCCTTCACAGCAGTTCCTTATGATCAGTATGCTGGTCTGTAATAGCCTATTTCCAAGGGTTCTTATTTTCCTTCTTTTCTTGGTACAAAAATTGATCACTGAACATCTTAAACTGTGGTTTAAAACTCAGTATCTCAATGCAGCTTTAAAAAAATGCAGTTGATAGAAGGAGACTATTAAGCTTTTAGAAGGCCTTGGTTTGATGTATATCAAATAGGGAACTGTTTTGTAGTATCTTGATAGGAACTTTCATGCCATGCCCTCCTTTCTTTGCTGTGAAAAAATTTTGGAAGGAGGTCCAGATGTTGATTTTCATTGTATTGCCTAGAATCACAGAATGGTTGAGGTTAGAAGGGATCTTTGAAAAATTATCTGGTTCAACCACCCTGGCAAAGTATGGCCACATGGCATCTTTTAAATATTTTCGCAAAGGGAGACTCCACAGTGTCTCAGGAGAGTCTGTGCCAGTGCCTGGTCACCCTCACATGAGAAAAGTGTTTCCTGATACTCAGAGAGAACTTCCTGTGTTTCAGTTTGTGCCCATTGCCTCTGGTCCTGGCACTGAGTGTCACTTTAAAAAGCCTGACTCCATCCTCTTTTCAGCTTCCCTTCAGTTATTTGTAGACACTGATGGGATCCCTCTGAGCCTTCTCGTCTGAACAGTCCCAGCTCTTCCAGTCTTTTCTCATGGAAGAGATGCTCCACTCCCTTCATTCTTGTGGCCCTTGGTTGGACTCCCTCCAATCTGTTTACGTCTCTCTTGCACTGAGGAGCCCAGCATTGAGCACAGCACTGCAGGTGAGGCCACACTGGTGCTGAGCAGAGGGGAAAGACTGGTCACTCCCCTTGCCATGGTGTCAGTACTTTTCCCAGTACAGCCCAGGATGCCACTGGCCACCTTTGCATCAAGAGTTCCCTGCTGGCTCCCATTTAGCCTGGTGTCCACCAGGGCCTCTGCTCCTCTCTTGCCAAGCTGCTTTCCAGCTGGGTGGCCCCCAGCATCCACTGGTGCCTGTAGTTGTTCATGAGGTGTGTGGCTGAAGATGGCAGGCATCTTGTCAATGTCACCAGTTACGAACACAGAACATAAAAGACCCATTGTGTTCAACAAATACACTTCAAACTCCAAAACTGCTGCTGATAAGTTTGGTTGCTACAGCTGTAACACAGAAATGTTAGATGGCCCCCACTGGAATCTAAAAAACATAGCTGTTTAGTAACAAAATGTTAAAAGCTTGGGGTGTATTGACTCTCTCTAAGCTTTGATGAAGAATAAATATGATTACAGAAGATACTGCAGCTGTCAAAAGTGCTGCTGGTGGTTCATACTTCAAATAGAAATTATCAGCACATTTAAAATACCAGAAACATTTGAGAAAGCTGCCAGGATTTTTCCCAACATGAATCATTATCATGTCAGTAAAGTAAAATATTCTATCTGTCACTTAATGAAAATAAAATATCTTTATTTGCATATAGATCTGTATGTGCTGGGACTTATCAGTCAAGCATTGCCAACATCAAGGTTTGCTTTTGTTGTTTAATTTGGTAAGCTGCCAGTGTCAACTTACTTTCAGTACAGTTCAAAGTCAAAGTACAGAATCCCTTCAATAAGTAGGTCACTTGGGAAAATGTCAAAAATGTTCAGATACTTGTGAATCTCTGTCAGCTCTTATTTATCTTTAAATAAAAAAACAGATGTACTGCATGATAAACATACCAAGTTGCAATAAAGGAGATCATATGATAATTTTGGGCAGTGCCTCAGATTCACAACACTTTTCCATATTATCCTGCTAACTTCATGCATCCTACAATCTGAAAAATAGTGCTTGATTTCTGCGGGTGTCCAAGAAATACAACACTCCATATACTCTTAAGCATTTGCATAGACCTACCTTGATGCTTATGAAATTGGGTAGATGTCTGTAGTTCTGCACATGACCAGAAACACTGTCAAATCTTGACAGTTGTGTCTTGTCCTGGAGTATTCAGTAATGAAAGGGTCAGGGAGGCCTTAGTCATGGCCCTGTTCTGGACTTCTAACCAGGTTTCTCCAAGACTATGTCCCAGGATTGTCAGGGAACAGCCCTCTTCAAGCCAGGTCCCAAAAAGCACTGTGGACAAGAATGTACAAAGTCTGTCCTCCTCCATTTCCACAGTCCCCCCACAGTATTCCAGCAGGCTTTACACCTTCAAACAGCTCACGTGTCCTCATGTAATGTTTCTAGGGTATTTAGTATACCCTCAAGAACTGAAAAACAGATGACAGGAAAGGGGAGAAAAACTGTGGTGGTATAAGATAAACCATTCCTGTTTTTAAAATTCTACTATTCACAGTTTTTCACAGCTGGATATAATCCATCAGCGTAGGTCTCTTGGTGCCCATAGCTGTAATATCACAAAAAGTCATGGCCCACCAGCAGAGCCCTAAGGTAGCTGTCAGCCACCCTCCCACTCCTACGATTCACATCAGCTTTGGGAACTAGTACAGCCCATGGCACAAAGCATTACTCCCAAGTCTGCTCTAATTCGTGGGAAAACTCCAGAGAACTACAGCTCAGAGAGACTGAAAATCCACATCGCAGCATGCACTGCCAGGACTTCTTTCATGTGTCTTGGGAGGATTCTCCCTCCACCAGCTGCAAGGCTTTTACAGCCCTTGTATTCCTCTGAAGCGGTTCAATGAGGAGTGTGAAGAGGAGGATGATCATCTGCCTGCTTGGGCTTTCTGAGGTACAGGTAGTTGTAGGACACTGTAAAACCAAAGCCAGTTAGTGATTAAAAGGTGATACTGAAAATACTTTTTAAAGCTGCAGGAAATATTAATTATAGGAATTTAAAAATAGCTGCATAGATAATTTCCATTTACTTCAGAGGACTAATCAAATCCAATTTTTAAAAAAAGCCTCCTGGAAAGGGTTAGAAAGGACGAGATGTTAGGAAAACTATGATCATTCAGGTAATTGAGCACTGGAGTAAGGACATCTGTAGGATTTTCCTAGGATCAGTTTCTTACTCTGAAATTTGCAACTGCTCTATACATACAAGTACCTGCACTGGTAATGATTTATTCAGTGAACATGGTAATCAAGCTCTTTCTCATCTGCTCTTAGACACACACTGTCTTTATAGCCAGACACAATGTGAGTAGTTTAGAAAATAACTGATGGCCTGTTTCTGTCTGCATAACGTATGCAATGTGCAGGCGAGCAGTCGTCTGTCTGGACAGCTGCACTTTGGCTGTTCTGCTTGAGAACAGCTACCATTTCTACCATTTCCCTGCATGCAGCCTCCTGCCCAAGGATCTGCATAAGCATGGTTTCAGGTTCTGCCCCTCTTCTGAGCTGCTCTGCTTCATACTTTGGAGGCAATGCTCACCCTACTGTGGTGGGCTGACCTTTGCTGTCCACCAGATGCCCACCAAAGCCACTTTATCACTACCCTCCTCACCTGGACAAGGGAGAGAAAATATGATTAAAGGTCTGTGAGTTAAGGACAGGAAGAGATCACTCAACTTTTACCATCCCATGTAAAACAGTCTCAACTTGGGGAAATTAATTCAATTTATTGCCAATGAAACACAGAGGATAAAGAGAAATAAGAGAAAAAAATCTAAAAACACTTTCCTCCCACCCTTCCTTTCTTCCTGGACTCAATTCCCAGGATGAGAGTAAAGGAGAGGAGAAAAAAATTCACTTACTTTGATTCATGGAGTGTCAGTGTCACAAATTATTTCAGCCATTGTTTCATCTTTCTGTTTAAACACAATGAAATGGTGTCTTCCATTCATGGAGAAGTTCTGCTACACTGTAATTAGAAGCCAATCTTACTACAACCTGACAAAAACATTTTTCTCCTTAAAGATCTAACTCTTAGTTGACAGCAATGTTTGCTTTTGAATTGTCAATTGCATAAAACTCCATCCCAAACCCCATAAATAAAGCATTTGCCAGAACAAAAGGATGCAGTGACAACGTTGTCTTTTTCTGGAGTACTGACTTTGAGTGGTATTTATCAATACAGTGAACATCTCCCCTTCTATACAGAAGTTCATTCTGCTCTTTATTTCACAAAGACTTTTCAAAATAATGAGCATATCCATCTTTTACAAGTGCTGCACATTTAGTCTGAGGTAAATAATAATTCATTTTAATTTAATGTTGAGTATTATACTTAGCTGTGGACTTCTAACAATAGAATGGGTACTTCTACCCATTTACAGCTACAGTTCTGTATGTAGCATAAAAAGAAATGACACCATTAACTTTATCCCTTTTTTTCTTTTCGCAAACCCTTTTCATTATTCCTTCCTCCTCCTTTCTCAGCTGAAAAGTCTGAGATAAGTGTGATGTCAGCAGCAAAAATAGCAAAACATCTAACAGTTAAATAAAGGTGAGATTACAAAGAGGGACTGAGGTGACAAAGAGCTGCTTCATGCAAGCCATGGCTGCTCCAAGTAAGATCTCTGCTTCTGGTAAGGTCTCTGCCTCTGTTGGTTTGCATCAAAGGATTACATATAGTATGGAAATAATTCATATATGTATATGTGTGTGTGTGTAGATATATATATATATTTGGAAATCCACCAATTTACCAATCCACCAAATTATATTCTAAAAAGGAAAATTTTGGTGGAGACTGCTATTGATTAGCAAGAGGCAATCAAAACTTCGAAATCCAAAGGTGATATCCTGGTGCATGTGTGCCAGTCCTGCTTTGTGGGTAGGCTGCATATCCCAAAAAATAGGCATATAGACTGACTATACCAGTAAGCTTATCAGATGGTGAGTAAAATCAGTGTTCTGTGATAATCTATATTAAATTCTAATTCAAAACCTGGCATGATTCAGAGCTGATCTTGCACTTTCCCAGGCAGAACTGGAACATGTACTATTCCCAACAAGGTTGGATGTGGCAATCTCATTTTGGAGGGTGGTAAACTTTAAGTATATGGGATCCTACCTCATGCTCAGAAAAAAAGGATCATGCCCTGTTTTGGTTACAAGTACAGAATTTGTTCTCTGGTATAGATGCACTGAAGAGGGGGTCAACAAGCACGTGGTTCCTGAAGGAGCCAAGAAGTTGTAGGATCTCCCTTGTCTGTAGCTGGAACAAGAGCAGAGGGTGGGCAAGGGGGAGAGAGAAAGCAGATGTTTGCTGTGCACAGTGCTTCTTTCCTGTGTAAAGTAATGTTGTGAATCAACCATGTCTGGTGTAGCCAATGGACACAGAAATGAATGCCAGAATCTTCTGAGTCCAGTTCTCCCTGCCACTCTGAGTAAAAATGTCCTTTATCAATCACAGCTTGCTCCACAGCACCAGACCCAGTGATAACCACTAATGAAAATGGGATACAGTTATTAATTCCTTGGCTTGTTCAGAGAAATTAAGACAGTATGAAAACAGAAATACTAGCTGCTGACTTTTACCAGCTGGTTCTGGTGGCACAGCAATGAGAGGCTTGAAGGAAAGTATGGATGTCTTTTCTGCTCAGCTCACTCAGTCTGAGTCAACTTCCCATCTGTACACTACAGCACTATAATTAGTAGTGTTCAGTTGCATTTCACATATTAAAGTGCTGTGTAAATTGTTCCCCTATTCAGCACAATACTTCTGCTCTTAAGAGATAATTCAGGCCAAGGAAGCATCATGAGACTCCATGGAGAAGGACTATCACTTCTTTCAGAGTGGAGGAGAGAGAAGCAAAGGAGCAATGTCTATTTATGTATCTGTATTCTAGATATGTGGTAGTTTGTCAAATTTTAGCCAGAAGTAGGATTGAAACTAGATGATCTTTAAGGTCTCTTTCAGCCCAAACCACTCTATGATTCTAACATTTTGCTAATGAAAGGCTGTTAATGTAGGAAAGAAGAGGCAGAAGCAGAGGACACCAAATATTGCTGGGATAGGAAAATATCCTGGACAAATCCTCCCTTCACTGTATAACGAAGATGGTTTAAGAACGTGGGAGAAGAAAGGACATCTGAATGCCTATTGAAAGGCTGCATGGGCTTTAAATGCTATTTAGTCCTTCATGAAGATTTAAAAACTCTGTATTGAGAACACAGAAGGCTTTCTAACATGGGCTAATGCTCCTGTGCTAGCAGCACAGTGGGTCATGTAACAGAAGTGGCTGCCTCATCCTTCCTAGATATCACAGGTTCAACAGAGGACAGCAGCTCCTCTGGGACATCTCCATATATCCTTAACCAGGATCTAACCTCTACAGCATAATTTGAGGTTGGAGCTCACAACAAGGGTCAGACAAGGCACCCACTCCTTTTGGAGGTGCAGACACTCCTCTCTGAATTCAGGCAACAGCAAATAATGAACAGCACTGAACAGCAGGGTTGCAGTGGTGAGCTCAGGGATGCCAACCCTTACTCTTAATACTGGACTGCACCAGGGCAACTGTTAAAATATCTGGAGTGGAGGACTAGAGTGTACATGTCAGGGGATTGAACTTTGGAAGCTCAAATTTATATCTGCCAGAGTATGCTCCTACGTCTCCAAAGCAAAATCCAGCTTCTCTATGTATCATATTTAAAGCACAATTTCAGCAACAGGTATGCAAGATCTATTACCAATCTTTTCAGTGTGACTAGTTAAAGTACCTTCTCAGACAGGGAAAAGTGCTTAGTGCTTGGGGTTTTTTGATAAATAATCAGTTTTATGGTATTTTTGGTACCAAATGGGTACAGAAGTTAAAACCAATGGTAAGACTCAGCCCAAGGCTAATATTAGAATATTAAATGATAGGAAGATCTGGGTCAAGATTTGAGATTTGGGCTTGCTTCATCTTATGGTAAACATTATTAAAACTTCTTAAAGGAGAAATAGTGACATTATTGATTAATTATTAATTTTAACAACATGAGTTAATATCTTTCTCTTTTGTAAAAAAGAGGGTTTTTTAATGGAAACTTTCCACATTTGGCCATCATTTATATTGTCCTTTGTAGGGAGAAGATGAAAGACAATTTCAGTGGGAGATGGTCTGAAGTTGTTAGTGTTGATATCCTATTTCCTTGAGGATGAAGCAAGATAAATTTTCAAAATAAGAAAGAAGTAGAAAGGCAAGTAGCAAGGATGGAAAATACAGTGTTAGGGAGCAGCAGGAGCAGGTGAGACATAAGCTGCAGGTGACAGTGAGGGACAGGACAGTGCCCCCCTGACATGGCCCCATCTCACAGCACCCAGTTAGAAGAGCTGAGGAGGGCCAGCAAGTCAGCAGGGCAGGATCCACAAAATACCAAGGGCAAGACCCTGAGCCTGATGAGGCCACGTCAGAGCTGGCCTTGAGCACAGGCAGCCAGACTCCAACAAGGACTTGGTGTATAGGTTCTGCTTTTGGTGTTCTTGTTTGTTCTTTTTTTTAAGAATGTATTATTCATTCAGCTGTTCTGTGCACAGGCCAATCTGTCAGCAGCATTACTAAAAACACTTTCTTGGATAAAGGAGGAAAAAAAGTAAGAGAAGAATCAAAGACACAAAAAATGTACAAGTGGGGGGGGGAAAGGCAAAAGAAGCTCCAGATCTAATATTAAGACATTGCTAAAGCTGGTAAAGGTGGAGATGAGAGATTTTTTGGGTCCCTCTGTCTGTCTCAGGAAAGTTTCTCTAACTCCCAAGATAGGACATGCTAGTGTACTTATACTGGATTGCATTTCCAGGTCCTACCAGGATGTTACAGAAGTCATTTGTCACAGGTCCAAATTATACTGTTTGTGTCACTATATTAAAAGCTTCAGCAAAGGGTCTAGGGTTAAACTGAGTTTTTTCCTACTTTCTTCCTCTGATGCTCTTAATTTCTTATGTTACCGGCTTAGTCCTCTGGTTACTCAAACCACACCCTTTTTTGGTTAACATTAGTATGTCTCTTTGTTTCAAATTAATCAGTTTCTTAATTTTTTCACTTGGTCAGTTTCTACAAATAGTTTTAGGTAACTGGCTGGATCCAATTCTTGTTATATTGGCTAAAGTTAAATATAAGAAGCCACACAAAGCTTTGAAAAATTGCAACTTTTCTTTATTAAAAAATGTATCCACAAATTGCTTGAAGACATTTCTGTATTGTGTGGAATTATGATAGCACAGTCTTATTATGAACACAGTATTAATCTCCACTAGGAAAGACATGAAATTTCACTATATGCCACTTTGATAGGAAAAAAAAAAGACAGGCCAAGGAAGAACTGAAATACAGAGAAAAAAAATCAGCTAAAGCTACACAGAAAGTCTGCGACATTGTAAGGACTTGAATTCCATCCTCCTAACACATAGGCTAAGACCACTCCTGCCCCATAAAACCCTTTGGTGGTTTTATTTGTAACAGACCTCATGTAGATGAGTTAATGTGAACAATGGTCGTTTCCATCAGCACTGCAGATGAAAGAGGAGAATTTCCTAAGGCAAAGCCATTTAGAGGCAAAGAATTAACACAGTTATTTTAAAAATCTCCCACTCCTCCAACAGTTCATCACCACCACTATCAATTAAATTTAAAAATTGCATTTCAGTGAATAACCTCTCTGTGTACACTGGTAAAAGTGGTCCCAGATGTGTTAGCGTGCAGCTCCAGGGTGGCATGTCACAGCTGGCAGTGACAGCTGATAGAAGTTCCCGGAGTGCAGCTCCAACTCATTCCCAGTTCCTAACCAGCTCTTGCCTCCCATCTAGTGGCTACGTCCATGCACGAAATAGTTTATTCAGATTTTTTTTTAAATTAAGGTACTGAACAAGTAAGAATCTTGTCTGCAGTAGAATAATGTAAGAAATTAACCCACATTCTCAGAAATTTTAAAATAATTTTGCATAACTTTTCAGAGTAACTTCAGTAAACTCACTTACTCAAATATTGTTGGTTCCTTCAAAAGTCACTACAAGATCTTCAGAGCTAGGAGACTGAAAAAATAAATCTGATCGTGGAATTCTTCTATTACCTCCATGAGTTTGAGCCCTGTAAGGAAGCTGTGTTCACAAGCCTTTCACTGCCGAAGTTAAAACAAAGCTTACTTCTCATCTCCAAGGGCAAGATTAAAATCTTGTGTGGAAAACTCTCCAGAACAGCAGCCTGCAAGGAAAAAACTAGAGGACTGAAAGAAGAACAATAAAATCCCAAAAGTGAGCACACTCTTGACTTTACATCCTGCAACAACCACAGAACCTGGAAGGGACCTCCAAAGATCATCTGGTCCAGCCTTTCATGGGAGGGGGAGCCTCTGTGAGATTAGAACCTGTTCAGTCTCAAAAACCTCTGGTGATCAAGGAATTCCCTCCCTCCAACCATGAGCCAGCCCCCTCCTGTTTTGCACAAGCCATCTCCAGAGGAGGCAGAGTCTGTAGCTACATCACCTGAGCAAAGAGCGGCACTGGCTGAAGTCACACCTGAGTGTGGCTCACTCAACCAGAGCTGCAGCAAGGAGGTGGCAGGAAGGATGCCAAGCACCAGAGCCTGGCTCCTCACTGCTCCCAAAAAGCAAATGCGTGTTCTCAGGGAAGGCTGCAGCTAAAAATGCCTATCAGCATCTGTAGTGTACAGAGTGCTGTATGTGGGGAAGGGAGAGCAAAGCAGAGATATTCCTAGGGGATAACAGGGCCCAGGACCAGCCTTGGTGCAGCTGGCTTCTCATCCATTTGGTTACTTTTATAGGATCTATGTGCATCTATAAATATTAATCATCCATCTTGTTGGCAAGTATAGCAGGCAGAATACAAAGCAGGGAGTTATCCTATGTGAGAATATGCTGGCATGTATTGCTAGTCAATACGTATTTGTAGTACTTTAGTGGGAAATACCTCCTTTTGAATTTGTTTCAATATAGGACCTATCTATTTCTGGATTGTATTCAGCATCTAAGCACAGATCAGAATTGATAAAGCCTGAGATACTTTGTATTACCATTATGTACTCCTACTAGCAATAACAGTAAATTAAACAAAGCCTGGACACAGTCTTTTGACACAGCAAGTGATTGTTTAAACTGTTTAATTGTTAGGATAGAGCCTGGGGTATTTTTATGCTCATAGTTTCCTAAACAACTCCCAGGCATAATTTAGGACTTGGCATATGCCATGCATCATTCTCAATTAAATTGCCTCCCTATTTTGAAGGGGAAGAGGGCTTGAAAGTTGGCCTCTGTGCAAAAGAAGTCATTTAATGTGGTACTACAGGCGTTGCCTTTGGCTACATCAATGGTGATGGGAAATAAAAGAAGCAAACTGAAAGTTTAAATAATGCTGTCCTAAATACATAAGCTCCAGAGTTTGAGGAGCTGCTATAAACAGCTTCCCCTCATTCCCCTCATCATAGGCTGCAGAAATCAGGTGGTGAGTTTTTTTGTTGTTGTTTGGGGGTTTTTTTGTTTGTTTGTTTCTTTCTTTTTTTCTTCCCAGGAAGCAGCTTGAAGAGTTCAAATGTTCTACCAGTATTTGGAGCAGTTGTTTATAAAAATCCTCCTGTCTCCTAAGAATGCAAGGAAATACTGAAATTTAAATGTAGAATTAATTTCTTATTTGTCTTGCTGTTCTTTAAATAAAAGACAAAAAATCCCTGGTGGTGTCTATTCTTGAGTAAAGAATTGTGTTCTGGATCTTTATGGAGTAGTGGTATAGAGAAACATTTCCTTGATAAAGTCAACAAATTATAGAATCACAGAATGGTTTGGTTTGGAAGGGACCTTAAAGTCCACCCAGTTACAATCCTCCTGTCATGGTCAGGGTCACCTTCCAAGAGACCAGCTTGTTCAGAGCCCCATTAATTATATCAAATTAATTATATCAAATAGTTAATTAGTTAATTAACTAATCTGCACAATTGTTTAACAAATATTAAATTAACAAATATTAAATAGTAAGCTCAATTAAGTTAATTTCCATTCCAAAGAGCTCTAACTAATAACTCTGAGAATGTGTCCAGCATTTTTAACCAGTCCTAATTAAGTTGTAGACATCATGAAGACAATGCAGAAAGAAAAAAAATGCGTTTTACTAAGAGAATTACAGAAGTTATCAGTGTGCTATTAGTATGTAAAGAATGAATATTGCATGATTATAAGTGAATGCACAAAAGGTTGGAAATTTGCAGAGTCTTCTGACTCTTAAATGCACCAGGTATCCTAATTTAGAAAGTACTATCTGAAGGGCAAGCAGCCTGAAAGAAACAAAAGTACTGCCTGAAAATGATGTGCTAAAATTTCTAAAACTCCCCAAGGAATTACCTAATTAAATTTAATTCCAAAAATCAGCCCTTTTTTCATTTTTCAAATCTCTCTTGATCTATTTCTGCTTTACAAGTTAACTGCAGCTTTGCAAATGGATTGGACTGATTCTCAGTCTCTTTTACAACCCTTATTCTCTTCTACATCCAATATTATATGAAGGACCTCCACCACAGGCAGTCTGATCCAAAGTCTAACAAAGATAACAGTAACCTTCCCACAACTTAAATAATTTTAGTGTGAGGCCCTAAATAGTGACAGGTCTCAAAGCCTGAAGAACTAATATAATTAATAAAGAATCTTATTTAAGCACAGCCATTTTTATAAATGCTTCTATAAATAAATACATGCAGAAATAATACTTTGAGCCAGTTAATTTAGCAATGATTTCATGCATTGAAACTAATGAGATCCCATTGGAATAAATATTATCATAGCTGATCCAAGGCAGAAGCGTAATCAAGCAAGATTGGGGAAATAACACACTATCATCATAAATGCTAACCATATTTGTTTAATAAATGATGCTTCAGGCAGAGTCCCCAAGCAAAATATCCTTGAAGTCCAAAGATTCCTGAACCCTGTTTCCACTACTGAACAATGGATGTGCAAATCTGTGAATCTGTAGTAGGCAACAGCCAGAGCTAGGTCACAGAAGATATTGTTTAAAAAAAAAAATAAAAGTATCCAAAAAATCATCATGGTATGCTTTCCTTTTTCCACTGAAATCAGCTGTTTTTCTAGAGACAGCGTTCTTCTAGGCACCATACTACAGTGATGACTGTGGTGTGACTGGTGCTGTGCCTGAGATAGAGTTTGAAGTCTCCCTGGCAACAGAGTCCCAGCTATGTCTTTGTCTCAGGTAGTAGTTTGTGTTGAGATCAATTGCAAAATAAGAGATCCTTGCAGATTTCAGCCAATTAAAGTCTTTAGTGTGATATCTGCACAAAGACAGCATATAATTATCAAGTTATTTTGCACATGTCAAGCCCATTGAGTTTGTATCCAAAGGATGTAACTTTCTAGGTTTTGAAGCCTGTCTAAATGGTACCCGATTTTCTAGTGATGGTGATGGGTTTGTGTTAATGTGTACTCCTGCAAATATAGATAAGCAATGCTAATTCCACACAGGAGAAAATATATCATTATGCTACACTTTAATAATCTTTATAACCACCTCTAAACAATTAGCTCCAAAGTCTTTTTAACTCCTTTTATCACTATGAAGATATTATGACCTTAGTCTTTGTCTTGGTTACATACTTAACTAATTCACATTATACTCTTGGGAATCACATGGTATTGACACAGGAGACCATTGTACTTTTCTGGTGCAAACAGGGAGAGTCTCAAAGGTCCACTGAGGGGAGATTGGGAAGCAGATGTTAGAGATGGGGTATTATTTGTTTGTATCAAAACACAGTTCTCATCTGTGCTGCTTGCAATGGTGTTGTGGCAAACACAGGGTTGATAAGCAGTGTGTGAAGAGCTGTGTACATGCCCTTCTCAATGCCTTTCTTCTGCCTGAAAAAGTTAACAACTACTTCAGCTATGCATATATTCTGCAAAGAATGTCTCTGTACAGTAACTATACATCTCTAAGTCTTGAGCTGCTCCTTTTCAAACTCAGGACAGAGCAGGACAAATGGGTAGGCAAGCAACAGCACTATTCAGTTTAACCCTTCTAAGTATTCTGCACCATCATAAAGATCCCTTTGCAACATCCACACAAAACCATCCAGATAATTTTAAGCAGTCCTGAAAAAAACAAAATTTTCAGGCCTTACCTGATCTTGAAATTAGTTTCCATTCAGCAGTGAGTTAGCTATCAATAATAAATAAGTTAATAGTTGTATCCAGTCTTGGGCTTGTAAGACTTGGTTGGTTGACCACTTAATAATCAACACAAGTGTCTTTATCTATTCCAGCTGGTCTCATAAGAGGGGGGAATTTCTAAGCAGGGAGAAAACAGCTTAAATATTCCTAGATAGAGAGCACATGCCTAAATGCTATTTAGATACATCAGGACAGGATGGTAACAGAACATGTTTTAATATAAGCCAATAGTACTTCCAAAGCATGTATTTGAATACTTTCCTGGAAGAAAACTAGTTAGAGGTTCCAATGACATTTGTGTGAGTGATGTTTGCTTAAATAAACATTTGTCTTTATTTAAAGATAAAGAGTAGGTGTTTTTTTGTTTCCAATTGCTTGTATTAATGTTCAGCTGGGCCAGTTTCTTCGATAATATTCCAATGGGTTTAATCCCTACAGGATGAAGACAAAACTAAACAATAAATGAGACTGTTCACTCTTAGCTGCTGTGGCTGCTTAGTCAGGTTGTGTTCCTTGA
>VZTT01054193.1:37216-81855 GCA_013400855.1 Buphagus erythrorhynchus | reverse complement strand
GTTCTAACAAATCTGTTGAAGGAACTTCATTTTTAGTCTGGATCCCATAGTATTAGAAATATCAATTTCAATCTTAAATGAAGTTAACATAAGTAATGGCAATTTTAAAATTTTCCATTAAAATATGGTGGGACCTGGCTCTCACAATATCAATATTGGATCTCACAAGATCAATAACTATTTTGTTTTTCAGTAACTATTGTCTGGAATAAAAAATTGTAAAGAAAGTCAATAGATGCAATTTGAGGACTGGAGGTTTGGAATTCCCATAAAGCATGTGTAAGTTTGTCAGAGTGGTCACACTGGGTACACACACACAACAGATGTTCTTAAAGATTTGTAGTTGCATGTAATCTTACCCAAGAACAGACTTCCAAAATAGCTTAGTTTCCATTTAGGCCCAAAAAACATAGTCAGGTATTTTTTGGTCCATTTCAAGTACTGAGGTGGTTTTGAAGCCTTATTTCCACAGCTTTCCTGAAGCTTGAAGTGTGCAAGAGTGTGGTTCTGATTATGGTGCTAATTCTGGCCTGCCAAAGATATTTGGAAAAATCCCAGCTAGCTCTCTGCCAGGCAGTACTCAAGTGGATCTGAGAAAGATCCACTTGCACAGCTCCCAAAACACAGTGTGGGTGAGACTGCACCAGTTTTTGCCTTGTTCCTTCAGGGGAGGAAAGCTGGCAGCTCCCAGGTGCCCTCAAGCCATGTGTCCAGCTGGCAAGATGTAACCACAATTTCATGTGCTGAAGACACCACACCAGTTGGCTCAGAATCAGCTCTTACACCATTACAGACACCCCCAAAATGTGAATATGCAGAAGAGTAGCCTCATTGCAGGGCTACAGGGGTGCCAAACATCATCCAGAGGAGATCCATGTCTGAGTCTAAGGCAGTGTGGATGCCAATGGACAGCTTTGCCTTCAGCTGAGTGGACCAAGGGCACCAATGGCACCAAGACCCACACTCATTTAATTGTGTGAATGTGCCCTCAGCATTGTGCCCTCAGCACACAACCTGGATGCTAATAAGCTGTAGCTCTCAGAACTGCAGTCCTCTTCACCACCTGAGGACACATTTAAGTTTACTTTCAAGTTACTACCAGAACTTGTAGATCACCTGCAGGAGATCTACAGCAGTTGAACCAGAAACCATGACAAAACTGCTAAGCTAAGGTTGCATCTTCAGTTTTGGAGTTTTGTACAGTTTAACTACTTTTATTTTCAAACTTATTCCTCATTTAGATGGTGAACCTTTCTACAGCAAAGAGAATTGTTTTAGTTGTTTGGAAAACAACCACCCTACCAGGCAGTAAGCCCAGAAGTAGAACTACATAATATAAACCATTTCTAGTAGCACCTTGACATCTTTTTTAAAGAATAAGATTCTGCACCAATGCTACATTTGTTCTGCTGAAGTAACCAGACCTGTACTGATTTACACCAGCTACTGCTTTGGTCTCTTTGTAGAAGTAAAGCAATTCTTTAGACATATCCATGGTTGATGGTTCAGGTCTTTTATGAGTTAGCCCAGCTGGTATTAATTTTTTCTTGAGATTTCTTATTTTTAGATCTATACATTAAGTACCATTAAGCAGTCTTTAATTTTAAACTTTTATGTCCCATTATATTACTTTTAAATTGTCAGCCAGATGATATAACAGGTAACATGATGGATACATCCAGCATCAATTAAGACTTAAAAGCTAATAATGGTCTAAAAATATAGATGATTGGAATTACGTGAGAACAATTTTGTCAGAGCATCTTTAGACATGTGTAGGTCTATTATTCTAATGGTAAATGATCTTATCCTATGGCTGTCTTGCTCTTCCCAAGTACAGCTGAAGGTCAGACAGATACTCCAGCCTTGAAAGTAGAAGAGACCAGCAGAGGGATTCTTGTTCTCTAACTAAAAGTAGAACAAAGGTTCTTTCTTAGTTATGTTTGTTGCACATTGATTGGATGCACTTCACATCACTCCTGTATGAAAAACATAGAGAAGTTAGAGCAGGTAGAAAGGAGAGAGACTGAGACTTGCAGCTTTTACATCTAGCAGAGTTCTCCATGTGAATGGGAGAAAAGAGAAGATTTTTGGCTTGTTGACTAAAACCTTCAGTGGAACAAAGTTTCACAGGAAGTTTTTATCATTTTTCTACCTTTTTTCTTTTTATTTTCTCTAAATATATCTTCTCTGTACTCAGAAGAGTTTCATTTCCCTCTTGCCAAGCTGCTTTGTTATTTTTCAATTTAAAAAATGCAAAAAATAAAACTGAAAACTGTTAGGATTGTTCATTCTATTGCATTTAATGCCAGAAAAGGAAAAGAGGAGAAAGAAAATATTATCAAAACTATGAAAATGTCTAACATATTTTATTTCTAAAAGTTGAAAGAACAAGAGTTTTTTGTTTGATTTTTGAGATCAATAGATGTCTAAATGAGGAGAGATAACCCACCCTCAGTTGAAGGAATGCAGCTGAGAAATTAATTTCCATAGGAAATTAGGCTGATACAGAGATTCTCTGCAGTATTCTTTTTAGTCTGACCAGAATAACTTCTATAAATTCTATTCCTCCTGTTGCTCTATTCAGGACTTTGCATGAGCATAAGGTAGTCTCCATTTTTTTAATTGGAACTTTGTTACCTAATCTACACAGAAATGATTGAAAGTGTTGGACATAAAAGCCCTATAATGGCTAAATAAAGAAATTTTTTAGTCTCCAGAAGTGCCTAGATGTAACAGGTGTTTCTCATATCTCTGTCACTATACAGCAACTTCAAAAACTTTTCACCTCTAAAAACTGGAATCGGTAGATAATAATACCTTCCACAAAGGAGTAAGTAAGTGACAAAATAAGTGCTTAAGCTATTTAGGCTATTTCTAAAAAGAAAATAAAAGTAATTCTTTCTGGAAAAACAAAAGAGTTTACAAGAAGAGATTTCTATGTGTGTATGTGTGCATGCATGTGTATGAAGAAGATTCTAGTCTGAAAGGAAAATTACATACTTGGCAACGAAAAGCTTCCAAATATAGGGTTTTCCTTTCTGGGTGGATCTCAATGGCTGACTGTCATGTGTAATGTTTTGAAAGGTTTGAAATATGTAATTTTGTAAGACAGCAGGGCCCAGATCCTGCCCATCTCTGAGAAAATGGCCTAACAAAGCCCTGGGTAAGAACTAGCAGTTGCCATTATTCAGAATAACCCTCAATTTGCCTTGTTCTATCACAGCAGTCACCCCCTGAGATACTAGGGATCCAGAGTCTGGAAACGGTTATGCATGAAGCAGTGAGGTTTCTATTACTGTCTTTACTGGGTCACACTGAGCAACCAAGGATGTACAAAATCTATTAGCATTTTATTCAAGAGCTGTTCCAGCAGCAAAGCTCGGAGCCCACATCTGACTGATAGTCAAAGATTGCACCTCTTCATCCACTATTAAGTACTTCTAACTCCCCGTGAGCAG
The DNA here is from genome assembly GCA_013400855.1 of Buphagus erythrorhynchus. Taxonomy (NCBI): domain Eukaryota; kingdom Metazoa; phylum Chordata; class Aves; order Passeriformes; family Sturnidae; genus Buphagus; species Buphagus erythrorhynchus. Next base: position 78,394 of record VZTT01054193.1, on the reverse strand, counting down.
TGCCTTCAAACCCTTTGCAATTAAGTGACCAAACCACACCAAGCACTAGATTACACATTTTTATGCTGTTTCATGCAGATGTTAGACAATGTGTGGAGCAATGAACATCAGGGTATACCACAGTTTGTAGGAGTGGTAGCACTGAGTTGTAAGAGCAGCTCTGCTTACTCACCAATGAGTACCTGGAAAGTCTTTTAATTTCTGCATGTGGCACAAAGAGATGAGAGAAGATGCTGGGAAGTTGTGTCAAAGCACTGTTATTTCCCATTTCCACTCAGTCTCATGCTTCTCCATGGGCAAGTCTCTGTCATTCTCTGAGGAATACTGGGACACCTCCTTCCAAAACAGAGTTAAAGCAAAATGCAGGTGGCCCAGACTCCACAGTACACCTCAAAATAAGCTGCCCATTAGTATCTGAAATTAATTTCCTATGTAAAATGTCTCAATCATGCCACTCAGCAATATTTGCTTCAGAATACAAGGTGAAAAAATCTATCTCCAAAAGATGACTTTACAGCAGAAAGGGCTTCTGTGAGCACAATTAGTCTTCTCTCCAGTGGAGGCACTCACATCCATCTCATGTGGATTCATTAAGAAGCTCCTGTCAAGATTCCCTGCCTTTGATTGTCACAGGCAAATGCAGCGTGGCAGGTTTTGTTCTCCCAGTGTCATTCAGCTTCAGTATTGGGTGAATCAGGCAGCAAGGAAAGAAAGCTGGTAATGGCACTGCAGAAATCACAGTGAACTGTCATCTAAACCCCTGTGTAGTACAGGCCAAGAAGGATAAATTCAGCAGAAACAGGTGCTTTGAAGGATGGTCATTTCAGTCAGAGGAGGAGAAAATCTAAGGTGAAAGCTCAGAGAGGGGCTTGTTTAGTCTAACGAAACAAGAGTCAAGACATAGCTGGCTGAGATATGAAACAGTGAACAGAAAATATATGCAAGGTAAAGCAAGAACATGTAGCTATAACAGGTTATGAATAAGTTACAATCTTCAAATTGGAGGAATGTCTTTGAACTCTGCCTGAATTAAAACTACTCTTCAATTTTCTGACTAAAAAACAGGATAATGCACGATGGCTTTCTATACCATGAGACCCTGGACCCACTGATGGAGAAAAGCTTTTCACAGCTCCCAAACCTCTATTTCTGTGCTGAATTAAAAAAAAAACTCTCCAAATCTCTTGACAAATTTTCACAAATAATGAAAATATGAAGAACTATACAGGGTTCAAAAGACTTGAGCATTTAATGTGGAAAGTAAGCTGTTTGTTTGGTTTTTATTATTAGATTTCCATATCTATTTGAAAAGTGACATCCAACCTAAATGCCTTTGCAAATCACTTTCCAATTCACATCACAACTTCAAAACTTTGTGAATAAGAGTAACTGAAATCTATCCACACCACTAACTGTTATCCTCCAAATAATACAAAAAATCAAATAGATGCATCAATGAACATATAGGTCTAATTAAATTAAGTATTACAATGTTACAAAAGGAGCAATAATTATGTTTAAAGCAGATTATACTACATAGAAAAGGAAATTTTTAATATATCATTCTTTTGATTTGAATGGGAATCAAATGATACCTGTGAAAATGCTGAATGCATAGTTAAACGCACAACAATAGCTAGATATTCACCAAGAAGCAGTAAGTATTCAGGTGGGAGCAAGGTCTTGATACAGCCAGCAGCATTAAGCAATTATTTATAGGTAATGAACGAATCTGTCAATAGAGCAAAGGAGAACAAAATGTCTTTTCTGGTTGTTACTGTTTGGAATCTGTCGCCAGCATTCCCTTTGATCTGACCTTGTCTCACTGCCAGTAGTGTGGAGTGTTTGCTCAAAAACTCAGTTGCTGTAGAAGCAGTGCAGCTGCCTGGTGACTACTCCATCCTGGGATCTAGTGCTAACACTGGAGATTGCTTCATGAGAAATTTCACAGAAATTGTCACCAAGAAAGTTCAAATGTTTCAGAAAAATAAATCTAAATCAAAGTTGCCTGCAAGGGAGTGCTGCAAACATTACTGTATGTGTAATAAATGTCCTAATAAATGGCTATTTCAAGAAATGTAGCATTATTTTGTGACTCCAGTAGGTGAATGCTTATCCATGACCACAGGTTAGAAACACTTTTGATGTGCTTGTGCTTGATTTACGACTGCAATATATTTGTAATGATTACTAATGTATTAATTCTTTAATAAGCCTTCAAGGAATATAATCTAAAGACCTAAACAAGTTTAAAATTTTGACATTCCTGGCAGTGATGGTTGTGTCAGAGGCTTGTAACATATTTCCCACATTCCCCAAAGATGATAATAAATTGTGATTCTTGGAATTTTAAAAATGTGTCATGTACTGCATCCATAGATTAAATTTGGTCGAAAACCAGTGCATATCAATGTAGATGATGAACAGATTTTCTCACCCAGTCCTGTCACAAAGCAGTGAATTAGCAAATCAGAGTTAACACTGACTAGTGTGACAGATACCTGTAGTGTACAGAAGTTACTAAACCACACACATATGCTTCAGTAAATTAAAAATAATAAAATAGGGAGACATATTTGGAAGCAGTAACTTTTAAAAGGTTCAGAAAAAGAAAGTAAGCATCATTCTCTGTGCCTCTGTTGTCTCTGGCAGCTCCCTTGATCATCATCCCATCTCACGTGCCATAACCTCTCACAATCTCTGTAAAGTTAGTCCTGTGCAGTACTTGAAGGAGGGAAAAAAATTAAAGCAGAAGCTGGATTGAAATATCCACTCTATAGTGTCTTACTTCATTTTCCTGAGCCTTCCTCATGATAAACAGAGGAAGAACTTGAAAGTAACTCAGTCTTGAATATCACTGCTATTCCTCCTAACTCCTTCTACAGTCCCTGCAGTATGTGAAACACCAGAATTCCATTTGAAGGATAAAGAGATGTAAGATGAGACAAGGGATTATATACTCACCTGTTTACATCTTCAATTTTTGTACCAAAGTGCTTTCTATCATGGCTTTTTAGGGTTTATGTTCTTTTGAAGGGACATAAGGTGGTAGTGTGCTATATTTTATCTAGTTTCAAAAAGAGCTAATATGGTCAGGAATGGACTTGTCAGGGAAAGCTGTAGATGGGCTTTCTGGGAACTTCTGATTTCCTCCATCAAGTTTTTCTGCCCCGCTTTCCCAGCAGCAGAAATAACATGGCACTTGCAATTCCACCAAAGTCCAAGAAACAGAGATGTCCAATGGAGCTGACATGCTGGCTCTTTCCTTCAGTTTACAGAGTATGTAACTCTACAATGAAAAACTAAGTCTTTTTAAAAACTATTATTTATCCTTGCAGGAAAATGGAGAGCCATTAAATAGCAATGGCAAACATTTCCAAGATTATTAGAATAATATTGAATTCATTTTTATACTGGTGTCTGATGTGATTCGAAAAATATATATTCTGTTTCTGTTAATGTAACCTTGGAACAAAGACAAGAATGAAAAAAGCTGCCTCTGTTTCAGACCTTGCAGTATGCCAGAAGAGTTCAAAAACACAGTAAATTATGCAGCTGTCAGGTGACATGTGGGAGATAGGGCTCAGAAAAGTTCAAGCTCCTCTAGTTTACTCCAAATTATGTTTTCCTCCAAAGATGATTAGGCTCTTAGGAAACACCTGCAAATGTAGACCTAATTAAAACCCTGACTTGCCTACAGAGCAACTGACTACCTTGCAAAACATGCTCTTTCTGTAAATCTGTGTCCTTGCTGCACTTTTCTGTTTAGTCTCTTAAATTTTTCTCATTTCGCTTCTTCTATGGACATTTCCCTGAAAAGAATTGTAAAGCCAATGCCAAAAATTGGCTCAGCCTCATAAATTATAAACTTCTGCCTGCCTTCTAATTGCACAGCACACCAAAATTCAGAAAAAAACTTTTATACTGAAAGCAGACAAAACTAACCTGAAATATGAAATATTTTCACTGAATTTTCTAAGAAATTTTGATGACACCTGGTCTCATACATAGTTACAGTGGGGGAGATTTCACCTCTTGCAAAAGACCCTGTATTTGTGCCTCCCAGCTTGGGAAACAGGCAGGAGGACACCAGTTCCTGGCAGAGCTGGTCTCACTGCCACTCTACACATTCGCAATCCATATTATTATCCATATGCCAAATGATTCAAATCCATGTTATCTAAATATGCTGCATGTTCTTCTCAGGAGCCACCTTTCTGCTGCGAGGGCTCATCCTCTGCCATTCGCCATCCGCAGTAACCGGACCTGCTCTCAGACCTGCCCGCTCCCGTTGCTGTGGGCTTTGCTGCCATCAAGTGGAAAGCGGCACGAACTCTAAGGACCTCACCTCAAAAACCGAGGGGTGCTGCTGTATTAACGCCTCAGGAGTCGCCCCGAGGCTGCGGGGATGGATGGATGGATGGATGGATGGATGGATGGATGGATGGATGGATGGATGGATGGATGAATGGATGGATAACCCACAGCAGAGCGTGGCTGACAGCAAAGCTGGCTCCTCCAAAATACTCTCCTGGAGACTGTGCCGTAGGGCAACCAGTGAGTAGTCATGCAAGTCTGCTCTGTGACAAAGGAGCACCTACTCATACTCACTGAAGTGTTCGAGTCAGCAGGGCAATTCCTAATGCACGTACATATACCCAAAACCTCACACAGACTGGGATGTCCCTCAGAGTGTAAGGCAGGGGTGCAGCAAGGGCAGGAGAGATGGGGGCTGAGTGAGAGTGAGGGCAAGGGCAGTGCCATTCCTGGCCACAGATTCATAGAATCACAGAATGGTTTGGGTTGCAATGGACCTTAAAAGATTACCTCATTCCAACCCCCTGCTGAGGACAGGGACACCTTCCACTAGATCAGGGTGCCCAACCTGGCCTTCAAGACTTCCAGGGATGGGACATCCACAACTTCTCATGTCCCACAGCAGCTAGTCAGAAAAGCACAGTAGGTAAAGGGACAGGGACTGGTGTCAGCCATAGCCCAGGGATGGCCAGCCTAGGCAATGGCGACAGGCAGGTCTCAATCTGTCAATCTGCCCCCAGCCTGAGCAAACAGCACATGTATAGGGTGGTCCCAGTGACACCTTCCTATCACTGCTGCTGAAGCTGAGCTGCTTTGCAGCATAAGCATTCGGACCAGCACCATGATCCCCTTTGCTTCCCCTCCTCTGGGCATATGTACATCTCACAATCACCTTTTTTGCTGCAGAGTGACTTCTCTGTACCTCTGACAGCACATGAAGACTTACCTGGCTGGCTTCTACATGCTACATCATTTAGAGTCATATTCAACCCACAGATCTGAGTAAGAAAATATGCTAAGAAAGAAAATAGCAAAATAATTTCTGCCTAGTAGATTTTTGTGCTAGTATGTATTGCATACTGCAAATGGTACAGAAATCTTTTCTAGGCATCAATCAGTGAGTGATAAGTGCAAGGAGAGCAGCAAACAGCAAACATTTAACTCTTCACACAGGAGCAACCCTATTTCCCTTCCAGCACCAGGCGCAAGGTTGGCCAATTCTGCAGCACATATCACATCACCAGCCACAGTAGTCACCCAAGAACCCTAAAATGTTAAATCAATGTTCAGCTGTTATCTCTCACAATGATAATTTCTGAGGATAGCCTACCTCTGACAGCAGGTCTCACCTAGGAGCCAAAGACACTTTCCCTAAGCCAATTTAACCACATCTGCAAACAAAACTACAGTTCCAAATATTTAGAATTAATGTTACCCACTGAGAGGTAGTTTGGTTTCAGTTTAGTATAGACAGTTTATATTGCAAATTTCAACTCTTTTAGGAATGAGACAACACCTCAGTTTTTCTGGTTCATGTTTGCCCAGGATTCAAGAATTCAAGAATTCAGTTCATCATACAGATACATTTTAGCAAAATATTCATCCAGGTCAGTATTTATGTGGTATATGGGGCAGTAGGTTTGTGATCCCCTGACACATTTAATGCTGGATTTGTAGCTAATGAGAGAACTTCTATCTACTTCTGTAAAGTGTGAATAAGGCACAAAACAGTCACAAAGGTCTGTTTTTTATCCTAGGTTACTAGGTCATGTAAGTCTTTTTATAAACTGATCGGGTTCCATCCTAAACATACCCTTCTATTCCCTTTAGTCTTCTTAAATTTGCTTTCCAGGGAGTTAAAATTTTTCCTAACTTAATTCTTTCACGAGGTCATTTGAGCTTTTTCACCAGTGTTGTCTTTCATTTTAAATCATCTTCACTCAGTGAATATTTTCTCCTTTCCCTGACATGTCTCTCCTGATGTATTTATATGGAGCAGCTGTATTACTGGCTAACTTTGGTTTGGAAGGATAAACAAGCCAAAGTCTTGTCAGATTTTCCTGCATTAGTAATATCAAATAGGCTTGTACTTGCCTTCCATTGCACAGATGTGTATGACCAAGTGAAAGAATGGCAACTGAAAGTAAGAACCAAAAATACTGTGGAAAGGGGAAACCCACTCAAAGCCCTGTAAATAGGGGTGAAAATGTGGTTGATGGAAAAACCACAGCAGGAAGCTGGTTTGAATGGAAATATAAAAACATTTATATTCAAATGTTTTACAAAGAAAACTGAGACAAATAGTTTTAGTTTACGTGGAAGTCTCTTATTCACTCCTAAATGAAGTGTTTAATTTACTTGTATTTTTAATTATTTGGTCTTTTTGTAGGCCTTGCACTCTACTTTCTTTTTTAGATAAGAACTCTGTACATTTCAGGTAGATAATGTCAAAACAAACCATTTAGCAATACCAAATATTTCATTCTGAAAATGTTAAAATGAAATGTTTTGACATTTCCCCAATATATCCTCCTCTTTTGCAGTCTTAACTATTTATCAGATTTGACATGACCTCACAGTTTGCTTAACTAAAATGTCCATTTTTGGCAAAGTTACTGATCCTCAGAACAGAAAATGGTCCATACCTACCTACTGGATCTGCCTCATCTTACTTTTCATCCTGTCAAAAAAAGGTGGTTTATAGCAGTATCAGCAAAATGACAAGTGAAATGTAGAGGGTGAACAGGTTTCAGTTATTATCTGCTTCTCCAAATAGAAAAGCTAAGAAATACCAAATGTAGTAGCAGATTGCAGGTTTTAAAAAAAAAAGTATTTTTACCACAGAGTTCCTTTGTACAGCATATTATGAAGACTAAGAAGTTTACATGGAGTAGAGGGATAAATTTATGGAAAAGAAAGCTTAAGAGGATAGCTGAAAACACAGACATCACCTGTGGCTCAGAAAGACACCAAGCTGCAAACTGTTGAAGGCTGGAATAATGTTTTGGCAAATGATTGTTGCATGCTCCCTCTGTTCCCTGTGGATGTACCTCTGGACATTTTCTGAGGAAAGATACTGAGCTAGACAAACCCTTGATCTGACCCACTCCTCTGGTCTGAAGTGTGTTCGTGCAAATAACGCAAAGGAACAGAATTAATGAAAGAACCAAGCTCGGCCGCTATGCCTGTTGAGCACAGCTGTGTTTCAATGGTACAAACCTTATTAAAAATGTCACATTTGATGTCTGCAATGCTCTTCCGAGTTCCTACTGAAAAGTGAGCAGCTGCCCATCTGGGAAGCTTTAACAACCCAGATATTATCTGTTTTATTTCCCTATTGGTAAGCTTATGATTGCTTGACCCATCAAACTGTTTACTGTGCCATACCAGTCTCCTTTATTTCTTTTTGTCTTACGAAGGGATTCAGATATGTTGAAAACAGCAGTGTCAATAAATAAGCAGAAGGCATCTGCTAATATCTTCTGCCAAGAAAGGGAAAGTGGAGAAACCAACATAATTTAATTTAGACATTTACTCAATAGCTTTAAGCCCATCAAACACCAATATTTTACAGTTCCCTTCACTTTGCATAAACATTTAGCACAGCAAGGGCTTGAAGCTGCTCCTCAAACCCTGCTCTCTCCACTCAATGCTGATTTCATTGCATCCTTTAAGGGAAGAGCTGGCAGCACTACTCCACTTTCTCTTCTGAAATGAGCAGAGAGACAATTAAACCGATTTAAGGGGTTTTTTTGAAGCCTCAGTCCTTTAGCTGGGTTCTTAAGCATCATGGTGACAGCTGTTGGTCTCACTTGAATATGTAGCCTTGAAAAACTACTTGAAAATCTGCTCTGTGATTCATAAATAGCATGTTGAAATCACTGTCAGTGGAGTTGAAGAGCCAACGTGTGGATCACTGCAAGAGGAGTCAGGCTACAGAGAGGAAATTCCTGGTTTTGTAACACCTGTAATAGCTTTTTCATTAATTGCAACTCAAAAGAGTAATTGTTTTTGCCACTTTTAGAGACGTAGGAAGTCTTCTTAAAGAAAAAGATGGTAATGCTACACTGTGTTTAAAAGTTAAATTAGTTCTCCAAGCCTTGATTCATGGATTGCTTGCTAGAAGTTCATACACATTAATAAAAATACAGCTGGTATCTTCTGATTCCCAGCTGCATTAAAAAATGCAAATACTCAATATTGTCAAAATAGTATTTTTTCTGTCAACAGCTCCTGATTTCATTACTGGAATGGCATAATTCTGTAACTAGGAGTTTATTATCCATGATGATGAAGGGGGTGACAAATGTCACAAAGGGCTACATGAATCACACACCAAAAATCAGGGTAAGGTTGCAAAAGAAACATTATGCGATGACTCACTGCTTAAGGACTATGTTAATTAAATATTAGTCAGGGTCTGAAGTGTCACACTGAGAGCTCACGTCAATCTGTGGCCCCAGTTACAGCTACAAACAGTTGGAAATGTGCCCAGTGAGACACAAAACACACTGCTGAATTAGTTGGGCACAGCTCTTCAAGTTGTGCATGCTACGGCATGAAGGGAGAGAAGATGAGGAAGAAAAATGAGGGTGGAGCAAAACAGTGGAGCCATAAGCATTTGTACCACAGAGAGATGCTACTCTTAGAGGAATAGTGAGAGGCAGGTAGGTGTGGAGAAAGAGAGGAGGCCACTGTTATTAGGGAAGGTGCCAAGAGAAATGGTGGGCTCAGGATGAAGGAAGTCAACCCCTGCCTTGCACTGCAGTAGTCTACCCTTGCCTCTACCCTAGTGCTCCCAGTGCAGTGCCAGCCACTTAGACCGGACATTCCCCCAGTGAGGCTGGGATTTGTTTTCAACCCAAAGAAGAGTTCTAAAGTAAGCCACCTGTTGGAACTGCAACTGGGAAGCTGATCCTGAGGGTTTTCTCTGAAGTGGGGTGCTGTACTGACGCAGCAGTGGCTGCTAGATGGGTGTTCAGGAAGTCCCACCTGGGTTCCTTATTTCACCAGGAAAAGGTTTCATTTCTGTTTCTCAATTCTCATTCTTTAAAATGAGATTATATCTCCTCCACCCTAAAGAATTTTGTGATAGTAAATACGTGCCTGGATATTCTGGTTATAAAAACCACATGGAAAGTAGCAAAACAAAAATAATATCTTTTTGTTTTCAGGATAGGCTTTAAAGTTTTAAAGCAATAAAGAATACTGGTCATTCACTGAATGAGGGAAAAGTTGATGATAAAAGACAGCCTGCAGATAAAGAAAAAGTATTTGATAATGCATGTGATAATTAAAAAACATGTAATAATGCAGATGGACAAGAAGTCTGACATAGGATTGTGCAGTGCTAACCTTGCAATTTTAATAACATTCATTTACTTCTGACTGGGTAGCACACATCAGAGATATCTCAGACCACCAAATGATAGAGCATTCACTCCTTAATTGTTCTAAAACATGAAATAGGTCTTTGCATGTAGTAAGATGTGCTTTTTTGAAAGTATTTTTTTCCAAGGTGCTCTCAAATACTCCAGAGATTAGAATCTCAGAAAGCACATAAGTAACTGAAATTACTAGTTGCTTCATTGTAGCTTTGTGCATCAGCTAGCTCACAAGTACAAGGGTAGGGTTGATGAATCCATACAAATTTTCTGATATGCAGTCATACAATCTACAAGTAGACACACACATGCACACCCCCTACCTCTCTCATTATAACTTTCCCTTTGGCTGAGTCTCTCTCATTGAGGGTATTTAGAGTTTCAAAACAACCTTATGTTCTCCTGCACTGTATTTTTCTTCAAAAATGTTTTCCAGTGTTTCCCATTTCCTCCTGGTTTGGTGGCCTCTGCAAATCTGACAAGAGGGCACATTCTCCTTTCCAGACTGTTGGTGAAGACACTAAATGGGACGGGTCCCAGGACAGACCCAGGCAGGATCCCATGTGTTAATAGCCTCCAAGGTAAAGTGTGACACATTGTGACCCTTTAAGCCCAATCATGCCAACAGTTTCTCTGGCAGCTCACAGTGGCCTAACTTGAATCATACTTGTTTTATCCATTTTCCTGTCCACATATCACTATGTAAGATCAAAAGGCTGGTGGTAACAAATGCCAATAAGGTGTATATAGGAATTTATGTTCCCCTGGGAGACAAAGGAAGTTGCCTCCTAATAAATGTCCCTACAATAACACTAAACAGTCTTATTAATGCAATGATTGTGAAAATGCTGCAAGACAGACAAAAATCCAGGTTTACATGGTGCAGGAACACAAGAGGGCAACAGTCATTAGTAGAGATGTTGAAAAAAAAAGAAGATGCCTTAGGAAAAAGGCACCGAATGCTAATTCTCTGCTGTTTGTCATTATTTCAGGGAAATTGGACTCTTTCCAAAGTCAGGCACTTTGCGCATTGCTGTGCAACAATGAAAGAGCCATTTGGGGTCAGCAGTAACTGTAAAATGAATGGACAGCAAAGGAGTGCCTCATTACTCAGCTTGACTGAAGACAGAAGAATATTTGATGATCACTTTTATATTCTGTCTCCGAAGCTGACCACAATTAAGCCAAGCCAAAATGATGGCTAATGGGATGCCTCTGAGATTCAAATGTTATGTAGAATCCCATGGTATGTGAAGTCAGAACCAGGAACACGTTTCTGTGCTCCAATTAAAAACAATTACAGAAATTTAATGACCACTATGTTAGTGCAAAACATTGTCCTAACAAGCGGAGATGAAACACTTGTGAGAGCTAAAAAAAAAATCCCAGCTGGCCTAAGGATCTAAAGGTCAAACATATTTCACCATTGTTTTTAGTTTCCTCCAGGAATTATAAACAGAAGGATCTTTAAGAAACTTAAGCAAGAAAAATAGCTATAGCAGCACCTGAAACTACAGTGGGCAAAGGAATTTCAATGGCATTCATTGGTAGCCTGAAAGAAGAAATTGCTCACTTCACTGGGTGAAATGTATTAACCTCTAAAAGGCAGTGAGTCAATAAAAATGATTTAAGACTTCTTTCTGGCCTGAAATTCTGTGAATCTATGAATACCAGATGACACCTGTGCAAAGCCAAACTGCTTATCATTCACACCATGATCTGCTTTGTTTCCTCAAGTATTAAAAGGACAATGTTCTTCTTCTATATCTGCCTACTTGCACATCTTAAAAGAGTTTGTAATCATATACCAGAGACTCTGACTTGTTGCTGCCCTCTGTGTGACCTACCTGGAAGCTGTGAACTTGGGATACATGCACAGAAAAGCAGCTGTGCTGCTACCAGCATGTGATAAAAGTGAGAATATGACTAGGCCCTGGTTCTTTTAATTTTACCAAATTCTTCATTCCAAACTAAGGATTTCCCATAAATCTCATAGCTCACACAACACTGCCAGGACATAAACAGCAACACTGACTTCAGACTGTAACCCCTGGTCTAGTCCCACCACAAGACACAGAAGGAGACAAGGGCATCTTTGAGTGAAACAATGCCTTAGCCATAAAGTTTTGAAAAGATCTTCCGTGAGCTAGGGAAGAAAATATAAGTGCCTCTTAGGGAGACTTAGGGAGACTGAATGGTTTTCCAAAAGTCAGACAGATGGGAAGGGTAACAGGCAGAGAGGGGTTTGTTTGGGAATCCTCTCTTGCTGCTCAAGCTTTGGTGTTATGGAAAGCACTCCATGTCTTTCTCTGGCTGCAGCAATCAGCTGCTTCCCTGGAAAATCAGAGGCGATTTTATCACCCCATGCCACAGCCCAATCAGAGGAGTCAGTCTCCAACTTGTGAAATGCCAAGAGTTTTCTGTTTTCACCTCTGCTGCTTTTCCCTCGCTTATTCCACTGCAATCTGACAGTCACCTTCCTGTGCAACTGTGCACCCTAATACCTCAAGGGTACTGCAGCAGAGTTTTGTACCCTTCTATCCAACATGCTGTCGTCCTCCCAGCTTTGCACTCCATGTTCTGGACCACAGCCATGGCCATTGCATTGGATTTCTTATGAGAAGAAATTGCTACCACTGTGTGAACCACTCTTTTTGTCTTTCTCTTCCTCTTCACCCTTTGTTTTGTGGCTTTTGATGTATAACATTATGTGAGAGAACATGAATTGCCTAGTAGCTGCCAATAGGAGACAGCAGTGATTTAGGTAGCCAACCAGCATTACCCAGTGATACATTTGCAAAAAGCTGAGGAGACCATTGGTGTGGGTAATGTGTGTGTAATCAAACCATGCTCTGAGCAGTATGATTAGCACAAGAAATAAGGATGATTAATAAAGAGGTGGAGTGCATCAGGGTGAAACCACGTAGTTACTGCAGAAAAAATACCTGGGAGAGAAAACCAGACAGAGCACCAGAGATAGAGACTCTCAGGGAATGCCCACTACTACCACCAGTACCAGAACAACCACTTCACCTCCCAGCTAGCTGCCATGGAAGACTCCCTTTTCTGTACCCCTTTCCCTTTTTTCTTTCTCATATTCCATTTCTCTTTTCTTTATTTCCTTTCCCATTTCCTTTTCCCTTCCTTAAATTTCTGGATCTTTTAATCTTTCCTTGAAAATGGCCATTCCTGCCAGAGCTGATGTCCCTCAGGTTTTTTATATCATCAGTCATATACAGACACACTCTCTGTAAAACATCAGTGTGGATGCTGTTGGATAAAACAGCTGGGTAATGAGTCACTTCAGTGATTTATTGCTGCTGCCTGGGGTGCACAAGGTTTCCACTCTGATGCTTTGTAATAATTTCCTATGAATTAATACAAATTAATACCTAACAAGTCTAAAAGATCTTGTTTCTTCTTGTCTGTTCTTTCTGCATAAAAAAACTCTTGTCCACAAAGTTCTGTATCTTATTCACTCAGCCAAACACTTCTTTCAAAGAACTGTGCTCTCTGCCTCTCTCACTTTCCTCTAACAGCCTGGAAGAATTCCTGCTGGTTAGTTACTGTCTCAGGAGTACTACAGGTCATCTCTGAAAACTGTTTAGGTACTCATTTGTGGGAGGCAGTAGGCACCAGTAGACAAGGCAGTACACAGAGATTCAAGTCTGCTGGGATCTGTTCTGTGCATGACTCCCTTTTCCATGTTTTTTGGCAAGATATGCCACCGTTGGGCCTTAGTTTCATTATCTGTGGTAAACAGAGCATTGATACAAGGTTCTTACAGTTATCTGCAAAGTACCTCGACTCTAAAGTTGAGAAGGGACTTAGATAAGTATGGGTGTTTTTGTTAGATTGAGCTCATCAGCAATTTAATCTTTATTAACAAATAGGTCCTAAAATTAGACCATTGTGAGGTCAGCTTATTTCATTTCACCAAATCTAGGAACTTGGTGACAAAGGAGAAAGGAAGCTCCTGGAAAATGCATGGAGAGGTGACCGGTCAGGTTCTTCTGCTGCTCTTTTATACAATCTGTTCAAACGAAAAATCCCTCATTCACAACTAATTAATAGAAGTGTGACTTATTTCACCTGATTTATCCATAAAGAAAGTAGGAATCTAATTCAGACATCTAATTTTCCACTATATATGAGAGGGAGACACTCCTGGATAAGCAGTCCCTCCAGCTGTTAGGATACTACCCTGCACAATGGCATCTTAATGTGGTATCTGTTTTTCTACTAAACCTCCTGTAACTGCAATGCCCTGGCATTATTTGTACAGTTTTGTACTTGCATTTCTTTGGCTGCTCATTATATTTTTGTGAAAAAGTAGTCTGCTGAAATCTACCTTCTCAGTTTTTTTTTTCAAGACATGTCTTGTTCAGTGACTCTGGAAATTCTTTCTTATTATTCCTTAAATTCATTATTTGACATTTTTTCCACATGTGTGGATTTTTTTTCCATTTCAAGTACTTTGAATCTGAAGATCATCTATTTATTGCTTGTGTGATAGCCTGAACTTCTTCTAAATTAATGATGTCCCATAACATAATGTCATAAGCAAGTTTTGTCAGCATGTTTTCACATTTAATCCTAAAAGAGTGAAAATAGTTAAGACATCAGTCACTGGACTACTTGAGGAACTCCACTTCTGACTTTCCACTGTATAGTGCATTCCCCTTCAAAGGCTGTCTCTCCTCTATCTAATTCCTATTCACCTGAAATTTCTTTCACTAATTTGCATCTTTTCCAATTTCCCATACGGCTGGTAGGCCAGACAGATGACATCAATGCCATTTCTTTTGTCTAGAAAATAAGTTAGCAAAGAAGGATGTCAGGCTATTCAAATGCGATTCACATTCAGTAAACCCAAGCTGCAATTTATCTCATTCTCCATTTTTTAATTGTCTTTGGTTTCTTTTTTCCATGGAAATAATGTGTCAGGGCCCTGAGGGCGCACATAGTACTTAATTGCCTGATCAGCCTTGCCTGAGGCTTCCACCCACCCCTGCCAGCTCCTCCACAACTGCCAGCCCTGGTTGTTCCCTGATGGTATTTTCTTAAACTTCTCATACCTTTGGGATCAGAATAATGAGCCTGTAGTTACACAAAGAACCATCCCTAAATAACATCCCTGGGTTTTTATACTTTCCCTGACTTGAGGTCTGTGGGGATACACTGCTGTTAGACCAATAGCTTTGTACATTCTCAGGTTTATTTACAGAGGAATCTGTAAAGATCACACTCTGTCCGTGACCTGAACTTACCAATTTCAGTGAAATTTGTGTGTGTGCCTCAGCTCTGATAATTTTTACTTCTATATTCTTAATCACAGAGCTATCCTGCCTTTGCCCATATGTTGAGCATGATCATCTTTACTATACTAACAAGCAAGAAGTTGTTAGTAAACAACAATTAATGCTTTATCAGAAAACTTCCTGTGGACCCTCCCTCAGTCAGGTTGTTAGGTATATGCCAAACTTAGAGTCCATTTAAGAAATTTGAATGTTTGAACACTTCATTCTACTGGAAACTTGCACCCAGTTGCCAAGGTTGCTGTCACAAGATTAGTGACATTCTGCACTTCAGCTCACATAATGTAGTCTTCAGGCATCTCAAGGAGCTGACATATGTGTCAAGAGACACTTTCCAAGGCTAAATATTGGAGCTTGCATTTTAATACAGTACATTATTACCAGCAAATATTCTCATCTAGCAGCCATGCACCATATGGTTATCTAGTTTCAAGCAGATTGCTAACCTCAGACTGCCTTAATTCAAATAAATCATGGCATTCTCTTAATATATTGGAGACTGCATCTGTTACCCTGCACCTGTCACTGCTGCAGCAATAGAATGATTTATGGTTCTCAACTTCAGGGTGTTATGAAGTGGCAGATGGATAGATGCACGTGCCACTATCAGTCTGGGGACAAATGGAAGTGTAGCAGTGTCACAAACTTCAGATATCTCCTAATAATATCAAAGCTCTTCTTTCTTTTGGGAAATACACCTAGAAACTGGTTACTTATCAGCATTTGCATGATTGTTTGATAAATGGAACTGCGCTTATCATCTGGTTTAACTCAGCATATGTGACATGAAGTTCTCAGTAAAAATTTGACCATTTCTCCACAAAATGGAGAAATGAAGATAGCTTTGAAGTACAAACAAGAAAACCCTTTCTAATTATCTGTTGTTTGCAACTCAATTTAAAGGTGATTTTGGTGGAAGTGTGTGCGTGTGTGCGTGTGTGAGTGTGTAATACATCTTAGAGAAAAGAGACTTCCTACTTATTCAAAAACCAGCAATGAAAAATATTCATAACTTGGCAAATTTAAAAAAAAAACTGCAATTCTACTTTTCTCTTTCTTAAAGATAGGATTAACTTCACCTGGCCTTAAAATTCTAATAAAAACGTGTGTCTCCTGTGGCCCTATGGACAATGAAGGGCAGTTCCATTCAGGTGAAAAATATGTGTCAAAGACAACTACCTTTAAGTAAATGCAGAATACTTTTTTAAAATTACATGCCAAAATTTCATTACTTCAAAGAAGATCAGCCCCAAGACTTTTCTAAACATTAAGGTTAGAAATATATTAAGGTTAGGACACAGCCTGACTTGCTCAGTTTAAATTACTAATTCATCTGTTTGCCCTATTTTTTTTTTCACAAGGTCCTTGCCCAAGCTTTCATCTACCAGTTGATTGAATAATCATATATTACCAAGAACCTCTTGTTGACGTCTGCTCTTTTCAAGGTATTTAAATATAGCTGTTAATACTTTTGATTATGGACTGTTTGAACACAATGAAAATAATTCAAGTAGCTTGAAGTATTTCCAAACATCTTGAAGACATTTACTTCAAAGAGTCTTGGGTTTTTTGTTTTTTTTTATTTTATGATTTAAGCTTTCGTAATTATCCTATTGTATACCTGGAGAGCAGCAGAACATGGTTTTCTCAATTACCACATAAGCATAATACCTTAGACAAGACGAGATGGATCAGAAATACATTTCTATATAGCCTTTCTTCTCTTTCATGATCAAATTGGAACAACTGAATTTCTAATACCATGTAATATTACACATAAGTACAGGCAGACTATTTTTGATTGTGCTTTTCACTCATACCAAAAATCTGTAAATGACACGTGAGCTGGTCCAAAATTTTCTGTAACAAATCGTTATACATGAGTCTTTCATTCACATTACTTTTTTGATGGTTGCTTGCCTGGTTCCATGCTAACTTGCTTGCTTCCTCAGCAGCCACCACAGGGCCTAGAAAAATTTCAGATTCCTCAGCTTTTGAGCTCTATGACTACAGAGGATTAGACACAATAGCTAAATTCACTATTTCTTCAGAAAATCATTGGCTAACTAATGAAAGAGCACTTGATTAGTTACCTCCACATTTTGGTTCTTAAGAGCTTCATCCTGTCCCAAACAAAAAAAACTGTTAGAGCTCCAACTGCAAAACTCACAGACTCTTCTACAGGCCACCAACAGGATATTGTGGAACAGGAGACTTCTAGATCCCTGGAGTATATCTGCAGCTAAATATCAAGGGATTTTGACTCCATTAAAAGTTCTGGAGTATTAATTACTCGTCTCTCTTCTCAAAACTGTTTTTTAAGATGCAGAATTTTCTTTTTCAGCAATCTATGAACTAGACACTATGCACTAACAGATGTTACTATACATCTCAGTAGACATCTCACAGCTCACTAGAGTTTTCATATTTGTTTGATGCCATGCTGCAAGATTTTCAAGGTTTTTACATATGCAAATTTGCAGCTAGAGTACTTTAAAGGCTTTTCAGAACAGCCTATAGACATCTCATCCCACTGATTTCAAATGTGCTTTTGCATTCTGTGTAACGAAAACAAACATTTTTGAAGTTATCATTATTGCCTCTGTGGCAAATACTCTGCAACAGGAGACCATGCTCTGTAGAGTAGAAGTTTCTCTATATATTATGAAAATTACTGATGTTCTACAGTTGGGCTTTAGAGCCTAGAAGGTATTCAAAATGCAAAATTATTGTCAAGCTGTGAGCAAATTAGCACTGTTTTCTAAAAATTGCATGTATGGATTTCCATTCCTGAATGGAAACTGGTCTTTAGTATAACATAAATAAACTTTAGGACAGCGGGACAAATTCTGCCTTGACAGAAACCCAGTAAATTCTCTGTATTTTCCTGACAATGAATAGATTGTAAATCAAGACAGATTTTCACCAGTACTGAGCAATGGAAAAGTACCAATCTTGGAGGAGATATAAGTTACTTTTTCTATTAAAATTGAGCTGGCTCAGACAAACCACAACTCTCAGGCAACAGCTTTACCCATATGAGAAACAAAAATACTATGCCAACCTTATGCTTTCAAGTGAAAATATATTCTCAATGTTATTAGTTATTTAAGGATGGATCCAAAACCTGTGGAAGCCTGCCATGTATTTTAATAGACTTTGGAAAAAATCTCTCAGAATCATAAACAGATTAAAAGTAAATAGAAAATAGTACAGAAAGCAATCTCAATGATCATTCATTATTTTAGAGTGCCTACAATTGGAAAACTACCTATAGAAGTTATAAACATATTTCTGATTTATGAAACTACATATGCAGAGAAACCTGCACATAGAAATAAATGTTCTTCATGTTTTATCTTTTGTCTTCTGCACTGTATACAAAGGCTCCTTCAACCTGAAACTCAGCAGCCTGAAGAAAGCCGAAAAGTTGGTAAAAATTCTGAATAAAATAAAAAAGGCAAAGAAATCATGTCTGAAAGTCTGAGAGAAAGCTTAGTTGAGTTTAAAACGTTTCTGTAGATTACCAACAATAATATACAAATGGACTTATTTAAGAAATCAGTGGTTATCAGACTGATATTCTTGAAGGAAATTACTAATGTCACCAATTTTCTAAATTTAGTCATAATTTTTGTGATATTTAGCGATATTCTAATAGTTCTAGATTCTTTGAATACAGTAATAATGTAGTAATTCCAGGCTTCATGAGAAGCTAAATTAAGTTTCTAATCCCTAGAGCTAAAGAGAAAGCAGCATGCCAAGGCACAAAACCAGTAACTAACAAAAGGATCAATTAAATCTACAGGGGGGTTTTATCCCAAATCATACTTTTTAGAACTACTAGGATTTAGCAGCTGCTAAGAACTACTGTTAAGAATACAAAAAATGCTAATCTTGCATAACCTGGGGTCTTAAATTCTCATTATATCATTATATTATTACATTCTCATTCAGACTTTGTTAATCAATGTAATTTGGGGGCTGGAAGTAGGAATTTGTTGGTATGCCAATTTTTCTTATGTTACTGGCAGTCCTTTCATTCCCCTCCTGAGATGTATACTTGTCTCAAAAGAAGACTGGAATCCCAAGCAGTATCCCCAAAGGAGTCATTTGAGCAGAGTCAGTCAAAGAGAGAGCAGTAGCAAATGTTATTATGACTTGCTGGAGGAAGTTGAAAGAATCAGGATTGTTTAGACTAAATGACAGAAAAGACACCATATTTGTATGTTCTTTCATAAAATGTTGCCAAAAAGCAGAAAAGACTGACTTATTCTGCATTCCTTTGATGGACAGGATGAGAAGTCACAGGATTAAACTGCAAGAAGGCTCATTTAGGTTAGATACTTAGTAAATGTAATTTGACATGGTTTTACAATAGCCCTTTAACATGTCCCTCACAAACCCTATCACTGAACATTTGTTAGGGAAAAAGCAGACTTAGGGAGAGGATATTCCTTATATTACTGGTAACAGAAAAAAATACAGCATTCAATTCTAAATATAAGTAGCTTTCTAGGTTCTTTAAAATGTGAAAAGAAAAAAGACCAAGAAGGCAGAAGAGTAGAAATTAAGAGGTGACTTACAGATGCTTTTTTTGTGCCCTTCAAGTGTACATTTTATCATTATGAATTCATAATTATAATTATAGCTATAATAATGCAGGATTCTCCACATGCTAGAAGAATTGTTCCATCATTCCCACCCAATTAACAAAAATTAATCATTCTTTTCTTGAACCACACTAATCCAATCCCTTTTAAGACTGTAAGATCTAATATATACACTCAATCACAAGTTTCATATAACAAGAGTTTGATGTAAAGGGCTCATTACGCCAACCACTGAAATTATAAATAAATTTCTGCCAATTGCAACTTCTTTTTTTAATCCACTAGAAAAATTATGTAGTTACATGTATTTACTCTTTTTACCTGGAAATACCAAAATACTTGAGAAACTTTAATTATCCTCACAACAATCCAACAAGATAGCAAAGTGTTAGTGTGACCTACTTAAATCATAAGAAAATTCAATGACAAAGAGTAAGTCACTTTCCTCAGATCATGAAGTAAGTGGCTATCATTAGAGCAAATTAAATCATTCTTCTTTTCTATTTACTAGATAGTGCTTCCTCTCCAACCATGATAATGTCATGATTGCTTATTTATGGCAGAATCATGCAGAAGTAATTCCACTACATTGCAATAACTGATGGAAATAAAATGAGAATCTGGTCCATCAGGTGTGGCATTTCTACTTCTGCTGCCATTTGCTCTTTCTCTCAATTTTAACATACAAATTTGGTGTTCCATTAGAGCATCTGAACAGATCGAGCTTTCAGAACATCCAATTCACTGAAGCTGAAAGTGGAATACTTCACTAGGGAGAACAGACTCAATGCAAGTGGTTAAAGGTCAGCTGCAAGATATTCTGCTTTCTAAACTGCATGTGGAAATCATATTACTTGTGCAGTACCATAATAGAATAGCTATTAGACAAAAGTAGCAATGCAGAAACCTCATTGTGATAATACCATCTTTCAGTAATGTAATTACTTCATTTGCCCCTTACAGCTTCATTTAGGTTGGAAAAGATCGAGTCCACCCATTAACCCAACACTGTAAGTTCACCATAAACCATGTCCCTAAACACTCCATCTACATATCTTACATAGCTCCAGTGATGGTGATTCTACTACTTCCCCAGGCAGCCTGTTCCAGTGCTTGACAACCCTTTCAGTGAAGGCATTTTTCCTAACATTTAATCTAAAAGTCCCCTACTACTGCTTGAGGCTGTTTCTTCTCGTCCTGTTGTTTGTCACCTGGGAGAAGAGACTGACCCCAACCTCTCTACAACCTCCTTTCGGGCAATTGTAGAGAGCAATAAAGTCCCTCCAAGCCTCCTTTTCTCCTGGTTAAACACCCCCCACTCCTAATTGAACTTGTGCTCCCAGACCCTTCCCCAGCTCCGTTCCCTTCTCTGGACACGCTCCAGCCCCTCAATGTCTTTCTTGCAGTGAGGGGCCCAGAACTGAGCACAGCATTGGAGCTGTGGCGCGCGCAGTGCCCAGTACAGGGGGACGGTCACTGCCCTGCTCCTGCTGGCCACACCATTGCTGATCCAGGCCAGGATGCCATTGGCCTTCCTGGCCACCTAGACAACAAACATTCACTCATGTTGAGCCACTGTTGATCACCACCCAGATTCTTTTCCACTGGGCAGTTTTCCAGCCATTCTGACCCAAAAACGTAGCACTGCCTGCAGTTATTGTGACCCAAGTGCAGGACCCAGCACCTCACCTTGTTGAGCCTCATACAATTGGCCTCAGCCCATCAATCCAGCCTGTGCAGATCCCTCTGCTGAGCCTTCCAGCCCTCCAGCAGATCAACTCTGCCACTGTCTCTGAACTGACTGAGGGTGCACTTAATCAAGATTTCATTTTGGTGAATCCCAGTAAATCAGTCTTTGCTAAGTTTACATTTAGTTGTCTTCAATATATTTTTGTCTCTTGAAGAGTTTTAAAACTATATTAGGTTCCTGAATTACTGTTTCTAGGCTTCATCCATAGCTATTATAGCAGAGAAACTAAAAAAATAATAAATGCCTTACACTTCTAATTGACATTCAATAGCTCCAATTTTACCTTGTCATTCTGGAGTGTTTCTTAGACATTTCTGAATGCTTTGAGAACTCCAGTTCCAAATTAACCTAGCAATGAGTGTATACCAACTCACGACATCTTCCACTACACCAGATTTCTCAGAGCCCTGTCCAATCTCACCTTGAATGTTTCCAGGGATGGGTCATCAGCTCCAATCTGGGCAAGCTTTTCCAATGTTTCACAGCTCTCATAAAAAATTGCTTCTACCTACCCTGATCTGACCTCTTGCAGTTTAAAAACATTACCCCTTGTCCTATCACTTTCTACAGGTCCTATTAAGAAGTCTCTCTCCATCTTTCTCCTTTTAAGTACTGAAATGCCTCAATGAGCTCTCACTGGAGCCTTCTTCAGGCTCAATAACCCTAAGCTCTCTCACCCTACCTTCATATGAGAGGTGCTTCACCCTCTGGTCATCTTCACATCCCTCCTATGCACCTGCCCCAACAGGTCCGTGTCATTCCCATACTAAGGACCCCAGGGCTGGACACAACACTGCAGGTGGAGTCTCATCAGAGTGGAGTAGAGGGTCAGAGTCATTTTCCTCAGCCTACTGGCCACACCGCTTTAACACAGCCCAGGATACACTCTGCTTTCTGGGATCCAAGCACACATTGACAGGTCATGTCCTGCTTTTCATCCACCAGTAGCCCCAAGTCCTTCTCTACAGGGCTGCTCCTGAACTGGTCATCCCCCAGCCTGTATTGATACTAAGGCTTGCCTCAAAACAGGTGTAGCACTTTGTACTTCACCTCTCATGAGATTCCCATGGGCACACTTCTTGAGCTTGTCCAGGTCCCTCTGGGTGGCATCCTGCTTCTCAGGTGTGTCAGCTGCACCACTCAGCTTGATGTCTGCAAAATTCCTGAGGGTGCACTCATGAGGGTGCACTGTCTGTGTCATCAATTGAAGACATTAAACTGGTCCCAACAGAGAGCCCTGAGGGACACCACTCACCACTGATCTCCATCCAGACACTGAGACATTCTCCACTTACCCTCTGGATGTGACCATCCAACCAATTCCTTACTACCTGAATAGTCCATCCATCAAACCCATGTCTCTCTAATTTTGACAGAAGGATGTTGTGGGGGGCCATGTCAAAGGCTGAGCAGAAGTCCAGGTAGATTATAGAAGTAGCTCTTCCCTCATCCACTGGTACAGTCACTCCATTGTAGATGGCCACTAGTTTACTCAGGGTCCCCCCTGTCCTCCATGTGCCCCTATGTGTCTTGCTGACACTTGGACCTTAATGCTTCATCCTATTACATTCATTCTGATTACTGCAGATAGAAACAGATCTACTGCAGATGGGAACAGATTCTGGTTCCTCAAATGAATGGTTCACCTAGCAGAATACATGCAATAAGTTTTGTCCAGCTCTGCTTTGCTTCTTCTGAATTATTGTGCAAAGTAGTTGTATAGAGTTATATTAATAGCTTGGTGGCTTTCATTGAATGCTCATTTAGCCATCTCTGCGCTGCTTCTCAGAGGCCCACTTAATATGGTTAAGAAAATACTTCTCAAATGTTCTAAACTTCCTTCAGTGAAAAGCTTTCAACAGAAAACCATTATTTTAAAATTGAATCCATATATTCCTTTGTGAAAAAATATAACAAATCAAACAAGAGAAGTGAGTTTGTTCTGTGATATTTTTCAAATAAAACTATATCTTTAAGAACACAAAGATGTTTGTTATTTTATTTCTGAATTCTTCACAATGACTTTTTGTTATTGAGGTGCCCATAACAGTTCATTGTTGTGACAGCCTCTAATATCTAATAGCCCTTTAACATCTCTGTGCACTCCAGTCACCCATATCTTCTCACAGTAGGATCTATATATTCTCCCTGCCCCAAGGACACTAACGAGTCTATAGTTCTCTTTTTTCTCTTATTTTGCTTACTTTTTCCAGGAAGACAGTATGATTAATGTCTCCCTGGAAAATGTCAGGCAGCATTCACTCCACTCTAAGTCAGCCAAACCAGTTTCCTTCTAGATTTATTAAACAAAGAAGTCCTTCTATTACTACCAGCACTATTATTACTCATTAGTTGTACTGCAAGAACACTGCAGCACCTCTGTTCATCTTCTTAAGGCACTCCAGCAACATAGAGCAAATAACTGAACCTGATCTCATAAAAAAAAAAAAAAAAAAAAAAACGAGAAACAATGGATATGACTAATACACGAGAGGAAATGCAAACTAACCATAGGAAACATTTTATACCAAATTTATTACCGAGGGGAAAATGGAGACAATGAATGGACTTTTGGTGACAGGCAGGCATGCTACTCATTATATGTAATTTCAAACAAATGCTGTCTTCTCCAAAATATGAACATACCAGTCTGGAAAAGGCAGTGCATCCTAGAGCAAAGGGAGAAACTTGTTTCTTGTCTCCAGGCAGGAAGGCTTATAGCAAAGCAGACACAGAACCTGTTACACATTTGTAAATTCCTTCCATCCTATATTGTGATTTTAATTACCAGAGGTCCATGCTCTCGAGCTCTTCATAACCAGCTTGGTATTTGGATACTCTGATCTCCTTAAGGGCATAAACAGACCTTTGAATCCTTAAAAGTCCCTGTTGAAACAGAACTTCACTGATATTACTTCTTTTCAGGAGTTCACATTTTTTTCATATCCAATATCATCTGCCCTCTGGTGCACTCACAATTCATCCCTGAACAGTGAGTATGGTCACAGTGTTTGAAGGGCAGTAATATTCTGAAAAACAATATTCTGAAAAGAAACCTCAAATGGCACTGTATGGATGCAGCTTTCACTTTCTCCTTGGTGCCTCTAATGCAAGCTGTTTACTTTGGCATATTTCAAAGACCACGCTGTTATTTGTCCTAAAACTAGCTACTGATTGATTTGATAATCACACCAAGTTCTTTCTGTTTCTTTCTGTCTTCAGTCCTAATAATTCAACTCATTTATCAATGGCAGTGAAGGAATGGAATGCCTCTTGCTGTGCAGCACTTGCAGAAGTACAAGTCAAAGAACTTTATGAATTTATGTGTACAGAAAATGCTATGAAACACTCAGCATGGTTCCTATATGTTGTGTTTCTGAATTCACTATAACTATTCACTGTAACTGTTCTCTTTTACCCACGTTTCTGACTTTCACTGTATTTTCAGAGCAGTCCTTGACACAGATGCATTCAGCCTGCTGAGGATACACTGCCCTAATATCCACAGTGAAAAGCAGATCATCAGAAACAAAAAGGTTAGCTTCAATCCTTTGCCAATTACAAACTTATATTCTGTTGTCAAGAAATTAAATTTGAGGAACACAGAAGAGTGTTCTACCTGCACCTATTTCCTGCAATATTAAACTCAATTTTCAGGTGAAATCATCACAAATGTAAATAAAAAGGATCAGTGTTCATCTGGAAAAACTCTGCTCATCGTTACCATTTGCATCCACTTTCAAACCTCACAGCTCCTTGAAGAATTACTCTTTATATTGCATTGGACAGAGTCTGAACCAGTGTGACTCATTTGCCTGTGCTGGAGATCTTGACATAACACAACACAAGAGCTCCTAATCTCAGAGTCAATATACAGTTAATTTGGAAAAGGAAATCAGCTTGCCATGCAACAAACTTAACAGGAGGTGTGGATAAATTTTCAAATTTAGTCTCTCAAAGTGTTTCAAAGACCTGTAGAAAATAGCACTTGATCAACAAGGACAGGGATCTGAAAGAGGGTGTGCAAAAATGAGCCACTAACCATGGAGGTTGTATTCATGGAATTTGATATCACAAGGACATTATTTTTTAAGTTAATCGTAACAGAAAATAGTTGGTTTAGCACATGACAAAATAATGCAGCTAGCAAGGCAGCAAATGCACTTCTATAATTTGGCTGCCTGTATATAGGTACTGCATCTTACAAACCTGTGTAAGAAAACTTCTGCCCTGCAGCTGTGGTAAAATCTACAGCAAATACTTCTTTATTTTCTTTTCAGCTTCAACAAAACTAAAAAATTGAGAGAAAGATTGTAATTAATGCATAATTTTTGCATAAAGATGCAAAATCTTTATTTTGTATCTTATAAATACTTTATCTTTTTATCAAATAGGGATAATGGATTTTTTCTCTCTACCCTTTTAAGTCTGTATGTTCATAAAATTGCAAACTGGATGCAAGTTTTACACTCCTCTTATTTTTACAGTGATTACTATGTATTTCACCAGAAGTATTTGTTCATTTTTTCCTTCCAGTCCTACTTCAGTGCTGAAGAATTCCATATACTCATATACAATTTGATCCACTACAAACCAGTAAACAGGGTACTCACATATTTTGATACTTTTAGTCCCAGTGAAGCGAAAATATAAATACATACTAAAGTTATAGGCTTGAGTTTACATGTTTCAAAGGAAAGGGAAGGAAAGAGGCACTATCTTAGACAGCAAGATAGCTGTTGTGTTAAAGTACAGTGTTCCATAGGATAAGGATTGCCACAGCCCCTGGGTCCTTTGAAGAAATTGTCTCTCTTTACAAGCTCAGACTGTGCCTATTAATGCTACAAATGCCCTGTTTTCATCCTTCCTGTTGCACTCTGTTCATATTTTCTCCTGCAAATAAAGCTTACCCTGTCATCTGTTTCTTGAGCAGAAGTAAAAGCAATATATGCAAGCCCTGTAACATCCTAGTTTCTTTGATCACAGCTGGGTGGCAATATAGACTAGGAATACTAATGATTAATAATGAAAAAATATTCCCCACACATTCAAACACATTTACCTACCATCTGTATGCCTTCCTCAAGTAATATGAAGAAATTCAGACAGTCTTGTTGGATAAAACAGGAGTTAAAATCAATGGGCACCAGAAAACCATGATACTCATTAGCTGTGAGTTTATTTCAAGCCTTTGTCTACCTCAGCTATTTAGATTGCACTTTATCATTAGACTGCCTTTTCTTTTTATGAATATACTTACACTGCAGGCTCTGTAAAACAATTATAACGATGTTTTTGAAAGTCTTTTAGTCTTTAAGTCTACGAGGCAATGAGGACCAGGATGCAAGACTATTTTCCTGTCATCAAAGCATCTCCTCTTCCTACTAGTCTGTAAAACCATCTCTTCTTTAGTTTTTCCCTCTGTTTTTGAACTCTTGTACATGCAGTAGCTTGACCTAGCTTCAATAAAAGTGATAGAAAGTACACCCTAGCAGAGACCCTCCACACTTTGGAGGGGTCAGTTTACCACAACTATTTTTTTCCTAAAATTTTCTAACCTCAAGGTTATGATGCAAGAAATATCTCACAGCATTAGTGCCAAACTCCAACATTTGCGGTTTTCTGTGTCTTTCAGAAATCAGACATAAAAAAGACACACACTGTGGTAAAGCCAGGTTCCGATTCAAATATAGCTCTGCATCTTGTGCTTCCTATAGTTTTCTCCAATTGGATCCTTCAATGTGACATGGAAAGTCAGAATTCAGTCAACGTAGTGTAAAGGGACAGCATAAGAGAATTTTCATGTTAACACTTCTGGCAATGGACCAAGGAAAGCAATAGTAACATTATGTAAACTGTGATAATTTCTAAATACCTCTAAAATCCTTTAGTCATTATAACAGTCAGTCTTTTTGTACATAGAATTTGTTCATCAGAAAGAGGAGACAATCAAAAGCTTCAAAATGTACTAAAAATGTGGTAGCCATTGAATACAATGTGAGACAATGGGAGAGGAAGAGGGGTCCAGAAAAGCTGGTTGCTATTCAAGGATCACTTCCTTCAGGCTGAAGAATGATCCACTCCAACAACTTAGAAATCAAGCAAAGGTCGCAGGAGGCCAGTACAGGTGAGAAGGGAACTCCTGAGAGAACTCAGACACAAAAAGAAGTGTACAAAAGGTGGAAGCAGGGGTGGGTAGGAATGCCAAGGCCAACCCAGAGTTGAATCTGGTGAGAGATATGCAGGGCAACAAGAAAAGTTTCCACAAGTACATTTGCATCACAAGAAAAACTAGTAAAAACATGGTCCCACTGCTGAATTGGCATGGGGAACTGATGACAAATGATATGAAAAAGGATGAAGTTCTCAATGCCTCTGCCTCAGTCTCTACTGGTAAGGCTAGTCTTCAGGAATGCCAGGCATCCCAGGCTAGATGAAAAACCTGAGAGAAAACATACTTTCAGAAGAGGAGGATCAGATGAGGGAGCCATTAAACAAATTGGACATACAGAAAAACATGGGGCTGATGGGCTGCCCCCACAAGTACTGAAGGAGCTAGCTGATGTCACTGCAAGGCTACCCTTGATTATCTCTGAAGGGTTAGGGCAGCTGGAAGAGGTTCCTGAAGACAGTAAAAAAGCAAATGACACTTATCCTCACAAAGAGCACTGAGAAAGATTTGGAGAACTACAGGCCAGTCAGGCTCACCTGACTCCCCAATAAGATGATGGAGCAAATAATCCTCAAAAACATTTCCAAACTCATGAAGGACAAGAAAGTGACTGGGATTAGTCAGCATGGATTTACAAAGGTGAAGTCATGCTTAGCCAGCCTGAGAGTAACCTAACTTGATGGATGAGGCAAGAGAAGTGAATGTTGCTTAGCTCAACTTTCATATGGCTGTTGACACTGACTGTCTCCCTTAATGTTCTCATCAACAAGCTGACGAAGTACAGGTTAGACAGACAGAAGGATGGATTGAAAACTGACCGAACAGCCAGGTCAGAGGGTTGTGATCAGCTGCAAGAAGTCCAGTTGGAAGCAAGTCACTAGTCTTGTGATCCAGAAGTCAATACAGAAGCCTATGCTTCTTTAATGACCTGGGTGGTGGGACAGAGTGCACCTTCAAAGAGTTCAAAAATACTACAAAACTGGGAGGACTGGCTGCTAGTCCAGATTGGTGTGCTGTCAGAACAGATTGGAGACAATGGATGAGAGTAACCTCCTGAAGCTCAGAAGAGGGAACGAGCAAAGTCCTTCCCCTGGGGAGGAATAAGGCAGTGGACCAGTTCATGCTGGAGGCTGACCGATTGACACACAGCTGACAAGGCAGACAAGGACCTGGGGCTCGCAGCAGACAACAGCACTGACCATGAGGCAGGAAATGTGTTGTGGCAAAAAAAGTCAGCAGCTTCTAGGGCTGCATTAGGAAAAGTGCTGCCAGCAGGTGGAGGGTCCACTGAGGGCTAGTGAGGCCAGATATGGAGTACTGAGCCCAGTGCTTCCCAGTACAAGACAGATATGGACTGAATGGTGTGAGTCAAGAGCAGGGCCACAAAATTGATTAAGGGAATGGAACTTGTTTCATAACAGGAGAGGCTGAGAAAGACGGGACTGTTCAGCATGGAGAAGAGATGCCTCAGGGAAATCTCATCAATCAATAAATATGAACACCCAGTGAGAGGGAATGAAGAAGAGGCAGTCAGACTTTTCACACTTGTACCCACTGAGAAGATAAGAGGTAATGGGCACAAATTAAAAAACATGAACTTCTATTTGCTTTTGTGCACTCTGCTTGAACAGTGGGATTGGATTTGATCTAAGGAGATTCTTTCCAAACTAAACAATTCTGTGGTTCTGTGACAAAACAGCAATGAAAAATCAACTAATTTATCCTAAAGCAACGCTGTTCATAAATTAAGATACTGTAAAACATGCTGAATGCTTCATTCTCAGGAAATAAAATAACAACTTAGTCTTACAGAAAACCTAGTATTGCAAATGACTGAAAGAAAAGCAGTGTTTCTACAGAAACACTATGTAGCTCTGGAAACCAAAATCTTCTGTAGAATTATGAATATCAGTTATTTTGAATTATATTAGAATACATTATTGTGAAGAAAGATAGCAGAGTGCTAAATCAAAGGAAATACAAATTCTGCTCTCTTTTAAAAGCCCTGCTTTTCTCATTAAGAAAGCCTTAAGAAAATTCAAAGCTTACAAAACTTACTATTATTGAAGCACAAGATATCTAATGGTAACTGCCAAATAAAGATGGTCAGGTTGAATTGTCTGGTAAAAAAGAATACATTTTTAATATATCATACTTCCTATGGTGTTTGTCCTATTTAAGCAAAGTCAAAAATATCTGAATTTTGAACTGGAATATAGTCCATGCCTTCTGATTCTGTTTTCTCTGCTTCTTGATTTAAGTTTTAGAACAGGCATCTCTGTATAATGTCTGATAAATGAGGCTTGAGATCCTGTGTACATTCTTAGGAGTCACTATAATGCAAATAAATAGCATGGAGGGGACAAGGTGAAAAAGAGATAGAAACAAAGAAATAAATTTAAAGCATAGTCCCTGTTTCTGGTTGGAAAAGGAACGGAAAGCTGGTGCCTGAGCTTCAGGAGAGTCATAGCATGCTGGAAAATCTGACTAAACCGTAGATCCACAAAGCTGTGAATCAGAAAGCCAAAATGATCTTTTTCTCTCATTTCCAGAAGAGAAAAAAAATCTATTGTTTCTGAGGCTGGGCAGAAGAAGGCAGGGTTTGGCTGCCTAAACACTGATGTCTGGTACTATAGTAGACACCATGAGGTAACTACAATACCTAGCATGTATGAAACATAAAGGAAAATATTCAGGGAGCACAGGAACCCATCCAGATGAGAAAGAAATAATTTAGGGGCACATACCATTGCATTATTCACAGTTGCAGAGCTTCAAAAGATAATATAAAGCTCCCTAGATTTCAATATGCAGTCACAGAGAAATAATCATCTGAGAAAGCAGCATACACTCACATTAACTTTGTGCCCAAACTAAAAGCTAATCCATAGTATTGCACAAGATAATGACTGTTCAAGATGTTAGAGAAATACTCACATATAATAAATATATGGATTCTTGAAAAAAAAAACCCTATGGATTAGGACAGAATTATTTAAGCCACTAATTATTGGTATGACTGCAACCTTGGCAAAAGATCTGCCAATAATAGAACAGAAAAAGCCTGAGTTAGTGATCCTACTGGCAGAATTATTGTTGAAAATTCTCAAGTTAAGACATATACTTTACAATGAACTGTAGAACTCTCAGATGGGTTTGTTTCCACACTTCCTTTCATCCAAAATTATAAAATAAGAATAAAACCTTCAGCTTCCAAAGCAAAGTACAATGAATAAAAAAGCTGAAAGTTATTTTTACTTGAAGAGGAAATGTGCCTCTCCCAGTCTGAAATCAGTGTTCTCTGAGAATAAATGATATTCTAGAACCAGTGATGTCTGGGTATAATCTACACAATCCAAAGCAACCAATACCAAGTTTGCCAAACACTTCACAGATAAATAGCAACGATTCCTAAAAGCACCAGAAAAGAGAATGAAAATAAGGGAATGTAAGAAAACCAAAAAAGTCACACAACCTTAACTGTAGTACTATCTTCTTAATCAAAATTAGTTATGTGTAACTCATCTAAATAACCAGTAACTTCCAGGGGAAGAAATCTTCTCCTTCATTAACTGCTGTTTAGAAACACCCCATTTAGATCTCAAAATAAAATGTTCGCAAATACACTGTCAATAATCATCTGGCTTTGGGGTTCTCTGAGAGGTTGCAATTCTCTGCAAGTAGACCAAATAAACAACACTTGAATAACTACTCTTAGAAAAATGTCACTTGTCAAACAGGTGTTAAGTACATCTCACTTCCTGTTCCCCCGCATTCAAAACTGTATTCAAAAGCAGTCTTTTCAAAAAGAAAACAGCAAGTCAATGAATCAAAAATTTTATTAAATAACATCTTTCACTTTCTGAGACATTGTTTTGACAAGCTTTTCTATATCATTTCATTAGCAGCTGCATTTTTAAGAAAGAAATGTCACATTAAGTAACAGGACTACATACTCAAGTTACCTGTGTATTTTCTGCTATACTAATTTCTCGAGATGGTGGAAAGTATCACATCGATGTGGAAAGTGTTCCCTGAGTTTAAGATTCAGTTCACTTAGCTTTAGACATATAATATACATTTTTTTATGTAAACTAGGCATCATAACTTTCCTTTATAGTCACTGGACAGAAATAAGGACTTTGAAGGCAATTTTCAACAAAGTCCTTTTAGTTATAAACATAGGAAAAGACTAATTGGGCCTATAATGCTTACCTCTGTTCACAGACAGGGAGTCAGAAATTTCTGCTATAGACAACAACTATGTAGATCTTTCCAGGTCTTGAGAGTTAGTTTAACTTCATTTGACCTACAATCACAGAAAATCAGCATGATTTATAAACAGATTTTGAGGAATTTGTTGTTGCCAAAATGACATCTAGATGTTTATGTTAATCGATTGTTTAAAGGTACAGATACCTCAAAAACACATACCTACTACGTATGTTTTTATGGAATACATCTATTATAAAACTGATATAATGTAAGTGAAAAAAGGCACCCAGTTTGTCTGTTTTCTACTTCACTTCCTCCATATCCTTCATCTCAGGTTAAAAAGGCAGTCAAAAAATCATGGAATATACAGCATGCCTTTTACTACTGCAATCTTCTTTTTTCTTGTCTATTCTTCATCTGTATCTTCACCTTTGTCTTGACCTAGTTTAAGATATCCCTGTTCCTTCAGGAAGGAAGGTTTGACTAGGTGACCTTCAAAGGTTCCTCCCATCTCAAACTATTCTATGATTCTATGATTCATCCCCTTATATTATAAACTTCCTATGTGAAGAGTCTCTTACCAGAAGCTTCCTTAATTGGGCTTGAGGACTAAACCAACCTCAATTACTTGCCATGTGTATTGACATGGGCACTGATAACAAAAAAATGTGAAATCACTATAGAACTGTTGACATACTATGAGTCAGCTGCTAGGCAGTAACTTGTTAAAAACTCTAGAACACAACTCAGCATCCAGAACCTACTTCTAGAGAAAAGGTATTTCAGGAAATAAATATAATGCAATTGAACTTGACTAAAATAAAAAGTGTTCACACAATTGTCTCCAAAGAACTATAAAACATTACTAAAATCTATGCTTGGCCTTGGGTAAACAGCTACAAGGAGTTATTGAGGTATAAAGGATGAGGCCTGGGAAAAATCCTTAACAGCCACAGGTAAACAAGAAAAAAAGTAAATCCTTAGTAATAACAGGCAACATGTCTTTACTGAAGCTAATAGTGGAGAAGTTGATTATGCAAAATGAAAGATAACAAAAAAGTTATTAAAAGGAGTTGTAACAGGAAACTGCTCAATATGGAAATAATCTATTCTCAATTGACCACTGATTCATTTAGGCATTTTGCAAATATAGTTGAGTAAAATCCTCTTCTTGATTGAAAGATTTAATCTTAGGCCACTTCACTCTGTGTTCCACCAATTATTCACTTTACGCCTTCCCTAAACTATGCACATACCAAACATATACAACAATAACTCGCTTTACAGACAGTAAGAAGGATGCAGAATTATAAGCCTCAGTGCACACTAAAAATGATAGAAGATATTTCCAAATTCACCATTTGTATAACAACATGTCAAGTTTCATAACTAAGAAAACTAACCTACTAGACCCTGAAAAATGCAGAAGGCAGAAGCAGAAATGTTCACAGGTTTGGCTCCGTGTGGAAGTAACAGATGACTGGCCATGTGGCTTGGAAGAGTTCTTAGAAAAATTTAAAAAAAAAAGGAGTAACATTCACTTCCCAAAACTTAAGGAAAGGACAGCAATGTTGTGAATCTGTTTAGACAGCACTCTCTAATGCTGCAAATACGGTTACTGTTTTTGCACTGATAAAGAATTCAACACCTCACAAGAACACATGCTTTTTTTTTCCCAAAGGTTTGAAAAAATACAAGAAGAACATTAAAAAAATCTTTATCAGCATGTCAGTGGGTACTTTGATCTATGGAATTCTTTTCAGCAGAAAACTCGGTGGGAAAAATCCTTTACACTCTATAACAAGAACCATCAAAGCAGCTTCATTTTAAATGGTCAGAACTGGCTGATTTTTAGCACAAAGATGCTAAACTGCAACAAAGAAATTTACAATGTTTCTACACAAATAAACTATTATTTAAATAAATATATTAAAAAGCATATTAAAGATCTAATTTTCAGATGTGATAGTGCTTTAAGGCCATATAAAAATTCTAATATTCCACTGATTCTGAAAATCTGAATGTAACCCCTCTGATTTCAATGCAAATCTAACAGTTATTTTGCAAAATAATCAATGATATGTGCTGAACCACACTGGAAAACAGGATGAAGATGCAAAACACCTTTTCATTACAGCACATTAAAACATTAGCTTGGCTTAGATTTATCTTTCTCTGTCAGGCAGGATGAAATTGCATTAAACTACTTTTAGCTAAAGTGAGTAAGAAGGACAATCTGTGAATGAAGAATGTGTATGAATAATTAATGCCATGGCCAGTGAGTTATTGAATCCCAGACAAGAGAATTATTGGATAAGGTGACTTGTTAACTAAGCCAAGACTGTTTTTTTCATATTCCATGCACAATAAACAGGAAATGGTCACTGCTGCAACAGCTGAAGATAAAGGATAGATAAACTAACGAGAATATAATTAACAGTATGTCAAAATCCTCTATCTGGAAATTAATCCAAACAGTTTGCTGAAAAGTGTATGAAGCCTATGACAAATTTCAGAATTGAGTCCAGAACTCATGTGTTCAAAGAAACACCCTTCTTCTCTAACTGTTAAAAGTTACGATCATAAATTTGGTCTAGATAGTTTCTCTTTTTTGCATACATAAGATGGCCTAAAATCCATTGCTCTCAAGTATCCTCAGATACTTCAGATGATTTGTTATCCTACTGAATAGCTACATTGACATAAGTGCAAGGTTATGGCAGGAAGCATGAAATGTTTCAGAAAAATTGCTACATATAAGTATGGCTGGCCCTATCTTACTGGTCTATATACTCTGTAGAAATAGGAATTTTTGGCATAGGAGAAATGAAACTAAGAAAATCTTGGACACCACCACTGGTGATGTGATCTAGTTTCAGATGACTGGAAGCTGGCCAATGTAACGCCCATTCACAAAAAGGGTAGGAAGGATGTTGTGGTTCATTACGATAATTGTTTAATTAAGTTGTAAAGTGGTTCATCCCTATATGGTTTCCCCCTAGGTTTCAACTTATGGTTTCTCCCTTTCCCGCCTTTAGCCCTATCCATCACCCTTAGCCCCTCCCAAGTTTCCAGATCCTTCCCTGCCTGTCACCTAGAGCCCTTCCCATAGACCTGCCAATCGTTGTAAACCCCTCCCTTTGTTCTAGAGAGTTCCCTGCCTGTTATGCTTGTTAAGATTACCTATTGGTTGTAACTGAGAGTTCACGCCTATGTTTGTTGTTATTGGTCCCTTGTACTTGTAACCCCACCCGCTGTAACGCCCCTGATCTATGTTTATTGGTTGTGCTTTGTACCCTCCCATGGGGGAGGGACCCCTATTTAAGTTGCTGTAAGACCCGTTTTTGTGCCTTTTGCGTCTCCTCCCTCTCCCGGTTGGACCCTTCCCTGCCTTGCTCCCAATAAACCTTATCCTGGACACTCAGAAGGCCTCTCCTGCACCCTTTACTCTTCCTCGGACCGGCGCTGGTGTTAACGTGAGCTGTCAAGCTCACACCCTGACTCTGGGTACTGCATTTCCTGGAGCAGGGCCACTCACGGCACGGGCTCGCCCCGGTCAGCTAGCTGGGCAGCCCTAAGCTGAGGTGGGCATTCCGGCGGGCAGTGTCAGAAGGAGGATCCTGGTAATTATAGGCCTGTTAGCCTGACTTCAGTACCTGGTAAGGTAATGGAACAGTTTATACTGAGTGTCATCATGCAGCACTTACAGGATGGCCAGGGTTGGGTTTGGGAGTAGTAGGTCATGTTTGACCAACCAGTTCTCCTTTTATGACCAGGTGACCCGCCTGGTGGATGCAGGAAGGGCTATGGATGTTGTCTGTTTGGACTTCAGCAAGGCCTTTGACATTGTCTCCCACAGCAAACTCCTGGAAAAGCCAGCAGCCCATGGCTTGGACAGGAGCACTCTTTGCTGGGTTAAGAACTGGCTGGATGGCTGGGTCCAGAGAGTGGTGGTGAGTGGTGCTGCATCCAGCTGGGGATCAGGCACCAGTGGTGTCCCTCAGGGGTCTGTGATGGGGCCAGTTCTATTCAGTATTTTTACTGATGACATGGATGAAGGTATTGAGTCTTTCATTAGTAAATTTGCAGACAACGTTAAGCCAGGAGCATGTGTTGATCTGTTAGAAGGAGGAGGGCTCTGCAAAGAGACCTGGAACGGTTGGATGGATGGGCAGAGTCCAATAGGATGAGGTTTAATAAGTCCAAGTGCTGAGTCCTGCATTTTGGCCACAATAACCCCCTGCAAAGTTACAGGCCGGGGATGATGTGGCTGGACAGTGCCCAGGCAGAAAGGAACCTGGGGGTACTGGTCCACAGCCAACTGAACATGAGCCAGCAGTGTGCCCTGGTGGCCAAGAAGGCCAATGGCATCCTGGTCTGTATCAGGAATAGTGTGGCCAGCAGGAGCAGAGAGGTCATTCTTCCCCTGTCCTTAGCACTGGTGAGGCCACACCTTGAGTGCTGTGTCCAGTTCTGGCCCCTCAGTTTAGGAAGGACGTTGAGACGCTTGAGCGTGTCCAGAGGAGGCAACAAGGCTGGTGAGGGGCTTGGAACACAAGCCCTGTGAGGAATGGCTGAGGGAGCTGGGGTTGTTCAGCCTGGAGAAAAGGAGACTCAGAGGTGACCCTATCATTCTCTACAACTTCCTGAAAGGTGGCTGTAGTCAGGTGGGGGCTGGTCTCTTTCACCAGGCAGCAACTGACAGAACCAGAGGACACATAAGAGTCTTAAGCTGCATCAAGGGTTGGATATAGGTTGGATATTAGGAAAAAGTTTTTTATGGAAAGAGTGATAAAGTACTGTAATGATCTGCCTGGAGAGTTGGTGGAGTCACCATCCCTGGATGTGTTTAAAAAAGGATTGGATGTGGCACTCAGTGCCATGGTTTAGTTGAGGTGTTAGGGTATGGGTCGGGCTCCATGATCTTGAAGGTCTCTTCCAACCTTGTGATTCTGTGAAATATCCAAAAATTACACTAGTGAGGTCTATCTGCCTGTTAAAGAAAACCTCCTAAAGAGTGATACTGTTTCAGTTAGCAGAATCTAGATTGAATATAAAGATGATTAGAATCGGCCTGTAAAGATCACTATGGCTTTGAGAGAAGTAGGTAAAGTAAAAGGTTCTTTATAATACCGTGAATTGAGTGGGGGAAGCTATTTTTAGTCCTCAATTTTATATTTGGGTTTTCAATTTAAACTAGTGGGAATGTGGAGAGCTGAAAATATTGCTTTAATATCTCCCCAGCTGTGAACTTTCTCTGATAAGATGGAAAATACTAATATCACCTTATATGTATGCAGCTGCCTTTGTCCCAGAGGATCCTAGGACATCAACAAGCTATTCATAAAGAAAAGTATATTCACTCAATCATAGATTGCAGCAATCAGGTATTAGTCAGGAATACAAAACAAGTTAGAATAGGAGACTAAACAAGGACATTTTGAGCACTGATCTCACACAAATCTCCGTGCTTATAGCTCATGATTAGACAACCCTATAAGACAATAACTCAATTATTCAACAGTTGAATTTGAAAAGTAAGCAGCATTAGAAAGGGAGCAAAAACTGAACCTTTCCTGAGATGTAGAGGATGCAGAATACAGCACTTCTAGTCAAAGGTTATTTTTTATCTCAGTGTTCCTAAATGTGTGCAAAGATGTGCAAGATAACGGTGGAGGATATGGAAAGTTTTAAAAGAGATGGAACTGGAATTGTTTTAAGGCAGAGGAAGAATATTCAAGATTGTGAAAGGATCACTACAGAACAAATCCATGGTGGCTCTAACATTACTAAATAGCCATGTTATTTAACAAGGTAATAACCATGTTGTTTAGTAGTTGGTAATAAGTAACTAGTAATTAGTAACTAATAATAATTTAGTTATTAGTAATAACCATGTTATTTAGTTATTTAGAAAACAATTAAGTTCTTACTGAACCAAGATCTTTTCTGCAGACCTTTTTTCCACAGTATATCTGGTTTTATGCAACATTATGAGAGTAGGTAATGAAGTTCTGGAAATTCCATTCAAATGTTCTCCTTCATAACTGGTGCAAAAGTTTGAAAGGAGGATTGATTCTTCATTTAGTATTTGTTCAGATCTCTGTTTCAGATAACCTGTAAGCCTTTCCTGCTCCAGTAGCGAGGCAGTGCTCCATGAAAGGCAGTTTGCTTATATCTGCAATGGACTTGACAATTAAGTAACACAAGTACATCATTAAATTGCACCAAAAAGCATAAACACTGTGTAATGGATATGATTTCTCCTTCAAATTCTCCTTTGCCCAGCAACAGGGTATGTACAGCTAGCAACTAGCATCCCAAACAGCTCCCAAAACACAAAGGTGATTTGAGTCCTTACTGGCAGAATTTCATTCCTCCTACTTTAAAAACTATTGTTGTCCAACTCCATTCCTCATGTGCTCCATACCTCCCTTGTCTTTCATCTATCCAGTCCTTCCTCAGCCTCTCTCGGCTCCTCCCTTAATTCTGGTGTTTCTCACACATCACACTGATATCTGCAAGAACTGCTACAGGACCATCTTCATTCTCAAATCCTGTGTTTCAGATAGGAGGAAGCAAGCAGAAGATAAATCTCATTGCTCAAAGGCCAGAGACACAATTAAAACCAGGGCTGATTTCTTTCCTACTTTCTTGTTTACCACTTTACAGCAATGGTAGCAGCGTCTAAAGTGCACGCACACACATAAAAGCACACAGAAAATCCTGATCTAATTGCTATTTCCTAGAAAGAGCAATGGAAAAGGTAACTTGTCAGAGGCTGAAGTTCATGACATTCAACAGTGATGTTCCCTGTTTCCTTGTTTCAAAAACAGGTTCAAATCCTAGCAAATTATTCATGAGAAAAACATAAAATATGAAAACGTCCATTAGCCTGAGGAAACCATTCCCTGGATATATACTTTGCTGTTGGTATCTTCATTGCTTTGCCTTAAGACCTGGTGGAGGTCAGGTTGAAGCTAGCAAGTAGCAGAAGAAGGCAGATTCGAATGTACTCGTGAGGAAAAACACAGCCCCTACCCCAGCTGGCTCAGTCTAGCTGGGGCAGAGAGGTCAGCAAGAGCAGCTGCTTTGAGAACTCTGCCTTATGCCCCAGAAATGCCAATCAGAAACTTGGCCAAGCAACCCTCAAGCCATGAAGGGACAAAGGCCTGAGTCAGCTGTAGCATTTTTCTTGCCACACCTACTGTGTTGGACAAGGGAATACTTCAAGAATACCTCTCCAAGAATCTTTTGCTCTAGACAGTCAAACACCCAAAACAAGTGTAAGATTTAGACATCTGTGTTTGTGCATGTTTGCATACCCATGTGTCTGTGTCTTTCTCCATGGGTCCTGCACATTTTTCCCCATTAATTTGATTAGCTACCCTAAATAAAAAATAAACTGACCATGGCTTGTATCTGTCTGGCCAGTTAGCCTTTTGGATAATAGCACAGTGCTCATAATATAATAATTAGTTATGCCTGCAATAAAGTTGCAATGTAATCATATGAGATTGTAGTGTTCAGGTTGGGAGGGAAAGTCAAGGATTAAGGCTCCACCCTTAGAAGTAATTGGGTTACTCTGATAAACAATCCTCATTTTCAGCTCGTAGAAAATGTAGAGTATTTGTTAGCTCGAATTTTCTAGGAAAGGTTTGCTTGCTTTTGCTTTTTTTACCAACAAGGTGAAGCAAAGTTTCCATTGCTGCTGGTGGTTATATACTTCGATGCAGTCGGCCCTGCAAGGAGCACTCACACTAACTCAAGTCTCATCACTGTGAGCTGCCAACTGTTAAGCAGAAGGGGATGTTCAAGCAGATGCAGTATTTGCTCAGCCCAGACTCAGCCTTGAGTATGTAAATGCTCAGAGCAAGCATCTGCAGAAAGCAGAGAGAGCAAGCAAATACTGTGCTACCGTTATTTGCACTATGACTAGAATTACGGCTCTCAAGGTCAGAAGGGTGAGTTTAGATGTTAGGTTGATAAAAATCTCTTTTCTGTTTCTAGAGAAAAGCAAGAGAATGACAAAGCCAATACCTTACATGCCTGCCTCTGAGCCCCCAGCCAAATAACTCTTTACAGTCAAGTTAAGTGGGAGCTTAACTTTTCTAGGCAAGCCAAATAGCTCAGGCCGCATAATGCACTTCTATAGAAGGTAACACAGCAATACTTTTTAATCGCTCTACCACTATACCCAGTACTAATTCTGAAAATAATAACATTCATATAATTAGAAAACTAAACAGTGACTCCAAAGATAAAAGAAATAAAATTATTTAAGGTAGAGCACCTGATCACTCAAGCATAACCTGAAAATATCATCTTAATATAACCAATATAGTGCTGTATTCTATATGAATACATTCTTATGCAAGTGAGCAAAGTGAACTCCCATGACATCGCCTCAATTTCTATCTCTGAAACCCCAAATGACAACTTAAATGTCAGCACTGTTAATTATTTCTCTATAAGGTATTTCAACAGAATATTCACATAATGTGCTTGAGTCAAAAAAGAAAAACTTAAATCTGTGCAACACCACAAAACTTCCAATTATCTACTCTTCAGTCACTAAATTTAAATATGACCAAAAGCAGCTTGTACAGTTGTTAGCATATCTGTGCCATTGAAAACTAAAACTGTCAAACTATCACAAAATAATTTAAATTCAGGATGAAAACAAACCAGAGTTTGTTTCCTGTAATCCCCTCAGACAGTATAAAGTCAAATTTATGCTTCTAGAGTGTTTATTTTTTTTTCTATAATTTGCCTATCTTAACCAGAATAATTTTTAATAAATTCTTATGTCAGTATGGCACAATATAGAAACTGAGGCATCTGTGTCAGAATATATAGCAACAGATGAAATGTACAGCCTCAAGTTTAAGTCTTTTTTTTAATTGCAGACACCAGACTATTTCATTTGATAAGTAAAAACATGTTAACCAATAAGTATTTTTATCTATAGAGCTAGAAACCATCCGCATGCTGTCAAACCATAAAATATTTTTATATTTTTATGCTTCACTAGGAATAACTACAAAGGAAAGACTATGACATACTGAAAGATGTTGCAGTAATGCTAAACACTATTATGAGTTTCCAGAAAAAATACTAGCAGCAAGCTTTAAACAAGCAATTGTTCTTTTGTGCAGACAGTATCTAGCATTATACAGATAAAATTCAACAAAGATCTTAGGTTAAAACAATGTCATGCAATGCTCCAAGCTTGGGTCAGAATGGCAGGGAAGCTGTCCAGTGGAAAAGGACCTGACAGTGCTGGTCAACAGTAGCTGAACACGACCCAGGTGGTGAAGAAGGCCAATGACATCCTGGTCTGTATCAGCAGTAGTGTAGCCAGCAGGATCAGGGCAGTGATGCCCCCTCTGTACTCACCACTAGTGAG
>VZTT01054193.1:22269-37140 GCA_013400855.1 Buphagus erythrorhynchus | reverse complement strand
CACCATCCCTGGAGGTACATAAGAGATGTGTAGATGTGGTGCTTGGGGCCACGGTTGAGAGGTGGACTTGGCAGTGCTGGGTTAGAGGTTGGACTCCATGATCTTTAAGGGTCTTTTCCAACCTACATGATTCTACCATTATTTTTTGTCATCCTTAGAGACTGACACAGAAAGACTGATTTCTAATTGTCACAAAAACATGTCTCATGTCA
Organism: Buphagus erythrorhynchus; assembly: GCA_013400855.1. NCBI lineage: Eukaryota > Metazoa > Chordata > Aves > Passeriformes > Sturnidae > Buphagus > Buphagus erythrorhynchus. Next base: position 36,928 of record VZTT01054193.1, on the reverse strand, counting down.
CCTTTATCTCCTGTCTGCATTGTCCCAGAGCACTACCCTTAATTTTCAGATTTCCTCTTACAAGATAAATTCTTGCAATTCTCTGCTCCAAGGTTTCAGCCTACAGTAAGATATATCAATTGGTTTACCTTGCAAATCCTACTAAATCCAAACTCTTTCTGTTCTTTCCTTCAGTGATTTCATAAGCTGCTTAAGAAAAGAGTAGTTTTCAGTTTAAACTAGAAACAAAATATTTAGAACCAGTACTCTTCATCTATGTCTGTATTATGTCAGGATTTATCAGCTCCTGCCAGTAAATTAGTTAGTCACTTCCAGAATCTTCAAGCACATTTTATGCCTGTCTAATTTTCACAAGCAGAAATCCCTCTTGCAAAGGTTCTTTTTAAAATGTCATTCTTCTGTTATTGCTTACGTCTTAAGGATCTTTTTCATAGATTTTATTGTCTCTCAGTGACTTCTGCATAGTTGTTGATGGATGGCTTATACTCAGCTATTCCTTTTCTTTTCTGTAAATTAAGTTGGGGTGTCCATATGCATTCAAAGTAACATACAGAATGCAATTAATAAACTTTTATAGAGCTGCTATGAATCCATCACATAAATATCACTAAAATCGTGTGGTTTCTATGCTAAAGAAATGAGTCTGTTTCTTATGAGAACTATGCTGAACTTATTGGAACAAAATGTTCAATCAAATCTGTCATCTGAGATTGCAAAGTAAGTTGTGAATATATCCGGTAAATACAATCTGTATTTAAAGTTAAATACACAAATGCACTTAGCTTTTACCTGCTATAACACATTGCACTACAAACCCAACACATGTTGAAGAATTCAAGTGATAAATACCTAGGAAGGATAGCTAGTAGGTATATAATCCTTTACCACTGAAATTATATCTAAATTATGCTACTCCTTTAACACCACCACTTTCATTCCGCTCTGAAAATATTCTATATTGAATTGTGTGTTATTGCTTTAGTATTAGAAACTCTCATCCCCTAGGTACAGAATCCAACATTTTGACTCGTTAAATTTCATCCCATTAATCATTGCCAAACGCTTCAATCTGAAATCCCTCTGCAAGGCAGCTTCCTAGCTAATGCCTAGTCCCCTTTGTTTTTTAAATAGATCAGTGCTGTACCTTGCCTTGTTTGACATTTGTTCACACTCCATTGGGTACCTGCCCTGATCCACTTTCTTTTTTTTTTCTGCAGAAATGCGCTTACAAGTTTCCATTAATTTTAATCTAAAAGCTGATTTGAAATTAGCCTTTTTTTGTGTGTGTGGCTGGCTGGCTGGCTGGCTGTCACAATTTGTAAGGCATGTTCTTTAAAGTCAACAAATAACAGTTTTGAGTCTCGTAAGACAAGCTCTAGTCAAGAGATGATGCGGATGAACAAAAGCAAATAGAAAAGGTCAGCAATTTGATACGGGATTTTTTTAATATAGTGGGGGAGGTATTTGGATATACATAAGAGAGTTAGAAACACAATTCCAGCTATTGGCAGTGGAATTGTCATTCTAAAAAGCTTTGAAAATGTAGATAAGTAATTTAAAAATTATTTTTCTGTATTTTTTTAAGTTGCCCCCCTCGCAATTCTATTTAGACATGACAGATGGAAGTTTAATTTCTGAATAACTGATTACCACTGCGAGAGGGTAAGACAGGGAGGAAATCAAAAGATATACACTGGGAATATGGCTGAAAAGTTCATTTTGATTGAGCAGATGAAAAAAATGGAAATTTGCTGGCAGTTACATTAGAAATTACTTACAGTATATAATACTTTAAATCATCTTAAAGCTCAGTATTTAAAATAACCCCAAATTTCACTATTTTAAAAAAAATCTCAAAACTATTTCAATCATAAGAATTTAATTATATTTGAAACGTCAACTCAATTTCAGTAAGTAAATAATGAAGAAAAGTGTAATGAATTATTAAAAGCGTAATGAAGAAAACTTTTTCAGGGCTTGGAGTGCAGCATCTGGTCCCACAGCTTTCTCCTGTCATGCTGAGGGGCTTGGCTACAAGGGAAAACTCTTATTTTCTAGAATGAATAGGCAAACCTCATCAGGGAGTTCCCATCACATATTACGTGGCCCTGCCTTGGCAGGGGAGTTGGATACAATGATCTCCAGAAAGATGATCTCCAGAGGCCCATTCCAGTCCTAATATTTTTGCCATTCTGTGACTTCCCTGAAACTCCACATATAATTTTTAGTGTCTTATTAAAAAAAAAAAAATTAAAAATGGTATTTCACAGCTTGAAACAGCCCTTCTGCTGATACGAAAAGCATCTGCCACAGCACAGTATGTAGGAAACCAATGAAATAGATTATTCCTTAGAACTGGTACTAAAACTGCTGTTCACTTGGCTAATTTCAGTAAACATAATAAGAAAAACGAAGCCAAAGCTGGACACGTAGTGCACAGAAATAGACTAGCAGGTCCTGAAACTGCTCCGTGAAATTTCAGGACAATACAAAGTGAATGGTACCATCCTAGTAGGAAAACTCACGGTGTTTGAAGAGACGTAAACTCCCCTAAATTATTACTGTAAAGAGCTGAAATAGCTGTGATTCCTAAAAGCATTTAGCATTTAGCATTTTAGCATTTAGTTGTTCAGTAAGACAGACTGAAGGCCACAAGAATGGAAAGACATCAGGCCAAGGTCGTTAGCAAAATAATCTGAAAATCATTAGAAGCCCTTTGACAAAAGCATAGCTAGTCATTCAGGCAGGAAAGGGTAATGTTCAGCCTTTTCACTATCTAGTAATAACAGTGTTTTACGGTGAAGGAAAAAAAAAAAAAAGAACAACAAAAAAACACCTTGTCTACTGATTTCTTATGTTAAAGGAAAAGTACATGTTCTTTACCCCGGGTGAAATTTTCCCGTGGTGAAATTTCACTCCAGCTTCCTCCGGATCGACGGAGGGACGCAGGGAGTGACCGCGGATGCCCGCGCCGCTTCCCCTGAGCCCGTCGGGGCCGGTGTNGCGTTACCGCGGCGACGGGCGGGAGCTGTGGCGGGCCGGGCGCCGGGGGTGGCCGGGCTGCGGGGCTCGTACCGCGGCCACAGCGGCAGCGGGGGCGGCAGGAGCGGAGCGGGGAGCACGGCAGGTAACGGGAGGGGAGGTGCGGCCGCGGAAGCCCGGGGGATGCTGTCCGTGCCCCGCTCTCCTCAGGTGCCCGGCGCAGCCAAGGCTGTCCCTGTGCCGGTGTCACCTCAGGTTTCGCTATCCTATGGCTCATCCTGTGGCAGCATCGCCCCTGGTGCCTGGTCCTTTTTCAGGCAGTGCCCCTCTGGCAGTGTCACCTCCCACCTCTGGCAGGGTCCCCTGTGGAGACAGCGCGCCTTTGGCAGTGTCACCTCAGGTGCCTGCTCTGTGTGCAGCCAAGGCTGCAGTGCCATGTGTTTTTCCCTGCAGTGCCATGTGTTTTTCCCTGCAGTGCCATGTGTTGTTTCCCACACGCCTGTGGATCCTGCTACCCGTGCGCTTGAGAGCCCTACTGCCCCTCCCCAGGAGGAATTAGGGCTGTTTCGTACTCCCCCGTCACCCATAATGTTCCTGCATGCAGGCAGGCATGCCCCCACATCCTTGTGTCCTGCTGGACCCGCAGAACCGGACTGGTCTCAGCAATAGCATTGTTCTGGTCTTCCTGCCGGCGTATTTGAGGGTTGCCTGTCTCAGACTGCGTCTGCCAGGCAGGGGAGTGACTAGTCCATAGGAATCCGAAATTGTGTTTGAGAGCAGCTTTAGCCTGAGTGGAGGTTAATCACGATGAGCAAGGGTACAAATGTTTGATGAACGCAGCCATGGATCTATGGCAAATTTAGATCCATGTGCTTCAAAGAGTCTTCGCAGATCATTGACATCACACAACAGGGAGTGATCAAAAACATATTTCCGTATGGAGACCCAGGGCTAGGTTCAAGCTCAGCACCACCTCTGGTATCTCAGTGCTGCGCCAAGTGTGAGAATTGTTGTCAGAGAGCTGATCTTACTCCCCAAGTTTTTGTCTTGCCCGTTCCAGCCTGTGATTAGAGCTGCACTCCCCTGTCCTTGTTGTTTGCAATTAGAAAATTGTATAGTATGAAAGGAAAGCATAGAACTATCCAGTTTGCACTACTTGGCTATGTAAATGAATGCATTTAAGAATCTGAATGACTTGATTTTTGGTGTTCTAACAGGTTAAAACAACAATCAGTGTTATGGAGGAGGACTTAGAAGTGTTCCAGGAACAAGATGTGACTAAGTATGTAATGACTTGCTGTCTTGGGAGTTGAATATATGATGGAATTGAATTATGTAGGTTTATTAAAAATGTGAAATACAATGGAAGGAAACTTGATTCTCTATTTCTTCTGCTTTCCACGCAAACTGGAGAAGTTGCTGCTAATTAAGACAAGACATCTTATTGCTTTGGCTTATACTCTACTCACTGTTTCTGTTAGTTATTTAAATGTTTAAATATTCATACCTGAACCAAGGGGGGAAGGGTGGGTGGAAATGAAAGCTATGTGGGGTTTTATTAAGATGTTAAGAAATGTTATTTCAAACTTTTTTTTAAAAGTACTTGAAGTTGCTAGGCTACAGCAGTATAAACTTTACATATCACAGCTCTTAAAACATTAAGAATCTTGAAAACAAGATTCACTGCTAAAGCCCAAGCCTTATTTTGCACAGATAATAACTCTGTTGTCCCCAAGTATTAAGTGCACTTTTCATAAGAACACATAATCATTTTTTATTTTGCATAATGTAAGTTTAGTTCTTTTAATCTTAATCTAAAAAAAAGTTGGTATTTACTTAATCTAAAAAATATGTTAGCACAAAGTCTTTCTAAAGAAGTGCGAACCTGAGTAAGATTTGGTGTAGGACCTGATCCCATTTAGCATCTTCAAGGAACGCACAAACATAAGAAGTGCTTCCACACTTAATGGCTTGAACAGAATATTTATCCATCATAATTTTGTAAGTAAACTTAGTAACTACTTTTCAAATAAACCAGTTTATTCTCTCATTATTACCAAGAAACAACACAACATGATAACACGCACATTAAGTGTAAAAGGATTTCTTAAAATAAAAGAGGCATGATCTATTATACCTTATTCTGGCCCAAGAAAGTTTTTAAATGGATTTAAAAGTGTGCTGTGTCATACTGAAGAATAATGCATGCACTTTTCATGATAGATATAAATTGCTGCAGTAAAATATTCTGATCAGTGTAGTGCCCCCCCCCTTTTTTTTTCCTTTGAAGGAATTCTTTTTCATATCATAGTTACATGATTTGTAAAAGTAGCCATATAAAAACTTGAATTAGAAAACCCCAAAGGTATTGCTATTCTTTGGCTACAAGTCAGAGTCTATTTCAAAAATTCAGGATTCTGCCTTGCCTTTATTTTAATCAATATATGAAATTTCAGGCTATTGCAGATGAATCATAAACCATAATTCTTGCTAGCTAGTTATTTCCATTAACTATAGAAAGAATCTGGAAGAGTAGTTTAGGATACATCTTCACTGAAGGGAAACAATTTCAGTCTATGCTGACATATTCCAGGGATAATGCAGGGCCTTTAAAATTTGGGAAAATGGCTGAGTAATGGTGGTGAAAATCACGACAATTACATTCCAGCTGCAAGGACTCATAAATCACAAATTGTCTATCCATAGATGTGTATGATTCAGTATGGCTGAAAGATGTTTAAAAAGTTAGTTGTAGTTCTTATAATGGAACTTTGAGGTAGAAGATTCTATTACAACTGGTTTGTGTATTTCCTGTTTTAGAGCAATATTTGCAATAATAAAATGAATTAATATTGACTGGAGAAGCTGTGGTAAATATCCAAACCGAATGAATATACTTATACTATGTAAGATTGAATAAGTTCTGCTTGTGTTTGCATAAATATGGCCATACTTATTTTCCTATTTGTGAGCAAATGTAAATAATAAGAGAAGAAAGTATAAAGTCCAGACAGAACAAGTATGAACCAAACATTTCTTAAGTAATCTGTTTTTAAATAACAACTGTTCTAGAGTGTATGGACAATACATTGTTCTATGTCTGTTAGGAAACAATCAGAAAAATGCAGACCTGTGCAGAAGTCCAAAGCAAAAGATGGATAAATACAGCTAGAAAGGTCTAACTAGTGCAAAAATTGTTTGTGATAAAGAAAAAGGCCTGAAGGTGGTAGAACTTTTTATCTGGATTTTTGTCTAAATTTGGAAACATTTTGTTTTACATGAAGATAAATAGTTATTAATGACAGTAGAATATGACTCATCTCTATTTTCACTTGTACTGAGACAGAATAGAAGAAGACTAAGAGCTTGCCTACACCACTTTAAAATGAGATAACTTTAAGTGTTTTGAGCTGTTTCAAAGTAAATGAACCAAAAAAAAAGTAGCTGCCACTTGCTGAAGTACAAGTCATTACTTCCCTGTATGATGAATCCATTCGATGTATGCATTCAGCAAACTGGGAATGCTGAATCTGCATGGGTAAAAAAACCCATGCATACTTCTTTCCTTATGAAAAAATTTGTTCTTTGTGTGTTTGTTTACATGATGTCTTATTAAACAAAAGAAACCACTGCATTCCACATCCAGTGATCAAAATAAATTATCATTAATGTGGTGCCATATAATCAGTCATATTATGAGGGGGCTAATTAGCACTCTTCAAAACACTGTGGAAAAAGCAATAGTTACTGCAGCAGGTAACACCTCTCTGCTGGTGGGGGTGACTGCAGATCTGTGTTCAATACCAGAGCCTTGGTACAGAGTAGTTTTGGTAGGAGAACAGCAGCAGTAATGTACAACTTCATGTACATATTTCCTTTTGCAGCTGCAGGTGTGCTTAGAGGATCCAGGTAAGGAATTAGAGAAAGTGAAGATAGCCTGAGATGCTCTTAGCTCTTTCAGAGGGGATTTTTCTTTCAACAGCTCCCTTTTATATAATGATGGCTCTAGGTTCAAGAATTGTGCAAGAACTGCTAAGAGAAAATTTTTTAGCAACAAATGCAGAATTTGCTGTGTGCAGGAAGATCTGAAAGAGGCAAGTGACATTTAAGAGTGAAGGGTGTCAGCCATGGTGGATCTGAAAGGGTAATCTGATGATCTAGGCTGGAAGTTGTGTTCTTACTGGCATAACAGTATGTAGATTATCTGTGTGACACACAATAAAGCAAGTACCTGTTTATGAAGGCTGAAATCATATAGCTGAGTCATTGCTGGTGGTTCACCAAAATGTTGTCATGTGACATTAGAGGCGGCTGGAAGTGCACAGGTTTTTACAGCAGTATCAAGGAAAAGGTAGTCTTGATGTAGCAGGTAGACCTGATTAAGCAGTATTGCTTTATCTTCTGTTTTCAAAATCCCATTTTATATTCCTCCCAGAGGCAATCAAAGTTTATCCATCGTTAATGCTATTTTTGAGATGGGTTCCAGGCACTTGGGAGGTGGGTGTTTTTCTTTTGAGAGATATGCATCACTTGCTTGCACTGTGGTTATTGTCATCCTAGGATTTGTATTAAATTTCAAAACGGCATTACCAACAGTTTTAACATTAAAAAGTCATTAAGATTTATGTGTGTATTTAAAAAGCCCTTCCAAGCCTAACATTGATACCATTACAGTTTCAAGGATTTGTGGATGTAAAAGAAGTTTTAAAGAATTTAACTTTAAAAAATCATGCTACGTTTTAATTATGATATTATAAATCTAAGAAATCCGCTCAAATTTCCTGTAATAATTATCTAAACAAGGATGTGCAGTATTTAAGCACCAAATAAAAGATTTGTGATAAACCCATATCCATATTAAGGAGCTGTTTTTTTCAGATTAGCACAGTCAAAAGTTGAGCATGGACACAAACTCAAGATTGATGAAGTGAGGTTCCACCTACATATGAAGGCATCATTTAACTTTCCCATTTCTTTCTCTCTGTTGTTGGAAAATGTTTAGTTTGATCACAATTAAAACAGAATTGTAGCAGTGTAAATAAAAATTTGTTTTCTCCTATATTCTTTATTTGAAAAAATAAATGTCTTTATATTTTTAGAGCTTCTCCATGTGAAGCTGAACTTCAGGAATTAGTGCATCAAATTGACATCATGGTAAACAGAAAGCAAGTAGAATGGGAAAGAAAAATGAGAGCTTTGGAAGCAAAGATGGATATCCAGGATCACGAATTAGCAAGTGCCCAAAGGAAACTGGATCAAAAAGGTCAAGAGGTATTTAAGAATATCACATTCTATTAAAAAAGTATTTATCCTGGTAGCTTCTTATTAGTATGCTTTAAATTCTCTATAAGGAGACTGTTTGTTCTATCATGTAAAAATACCAAACACCCCTTAAAGGTCACTAATTATCCTTAGTGTTTTGTTTTAAAGTGTGCTTCTGTTCTGAAAAGTGATTGTAAAAATGTCATTGAAAATCTCATATTTCTTCTATTTCCCCGAAGTCTACATCAAGTATTCCTGGGTTAGCTGTAAAAAGATAATTTGATGTTTTTTCTAAATGCCAGCACTTCTCATTTCATGAGAAATTTTAAATGGAAGAATGCAGTTCAAAAAGGTTCCCAAAATTATGTCTTTGTTACCTGATTTATACCTGATTTTTAACATTTTACATTATATACTATTTTTGTATGATAATTTTATTCATTGTGTCAAGACTTGAAATGTATTACTACTTAGACTTTCTTATGAAACTTAAAGCCCCAGTGTACCTGATGTTGTCTGTACTTCACAGTCTTTTCTGCTGGATAATTATTCAAAAGCATCAAGAAATCCTTGCATAGCATTGAGTTCTAGTTCAAGCCAGCTGAATTAGGTGTTTACACAAGGACATCCTTTGTGTGAGCTAGGTGGTTAAATTGCCCGTGGGAGTTTTGAAAATAGAGTGACTCTCCCTAATGAGCAATTAAGAACTTGCCCTTAGTCCCTGCAGTCAGAGGAACCAAGAGAAGAATTCAAGTAGCCCATCCTCAAAGCATCAATTTATTTGCATTACAGAGATATTATCTGAAATACTTTAGCATATTCTACCAAGCTTCCAACTTCCCCTCCAGAAAAGCACAGGTGCCATGTCTGTCATATTTCTCAGGTCTCTGTGAAACTCAATAATAATTCATAATATCGCAAATGGCACTGCACTTAGGGAGCTGAAGTGAGTCTACAGTGTCTTCTGGTAATTTGTACATAAATACTGGAAGGTAATTTGTATCATTTTATAAGCCATGTAAGGGAAATTTTCACAACAGGGAACACCATAGTTCGCTTTAAAAAGCTTTCAGAAATGGTCTTTCATTACAGACTTGTACAATATTATGATTAAATCATAACCTCAGCATGCAGTGAGATTTTTTAGTATAAAATCCCTAATTTGATATTGACACAATCTGGGTCTGTGGTACAGATTTCTATTATCAAGTTACTGGATTAATACTTGCTTTTAATAGCTCTCCTTAAAGCAGTGGTCTTCTTTCAAAGTTTCAAATTACTTTCCCAAAAATTACATATTTTGAAAAATGTCAGAAAAGGTACATGTGAATGCTTATTTTAACTGTAGGTGGGACTACTTCAACAAGAATTGGAAAACTTACAGAAAACTAAAAATGAAATGGCTCAGAGTTATGAAACTCAGCTTCAAGCACTGAAATCTCAAGTAAGAAAAATGTCAGTTTCATTATTTTGTGATTGCAGTATAAAAAACTTACACATGCCAAATTGTTTAGATGTGCCATTATGGATTTGGGAAAGATGAATTGTGTCATACAAATGATGATGACTACAGCTTCCTACCAGGTTCCATTATAATTTATGTACTGTCATGTTGAAACTCTTTGGATGGATTTTGATGTGGATGTGACATCTGTTATGAAGACAGATACTTGATTTCCTAGCTTCAAACTAATAAACTAAAGCCTTGGTGAACAAATAAAATAGGTAATTGCATTCATGCTAATATGAGTCTGATGCTCATTAGGGATTTTAAGATTTATACTGTGCTTATAATGTCTTTGCTATACTTTTTTCTGGTTTTAGTTTCTCTGATCTACTCAACTGTTACAGTGGCCTGATAGCTTTCCATAAGGTATAGATTTCCATTGTATCAAAACTTGAGTAACCCACATTATGATGTTGGGAGTTTGTTCTGACTTTATTTATTTCAGAGTGTTCTTGCAGCCCAGAAAGCCAGTTGTATCCTGGGCTGCATAAGAAGAAATGTTGCCAGCAGATTGAGGGAGGTTGTTTTCCCCCTCATTTCTGCTCTAGTGAGGCCCCACCTGCAGTGCTGTGTCCAGCTCTGGGGTCCCCAGAACAAGAAACACTTGGACCTGTTGGAGCAAGTCAAGAGGAGGCCACAAAGAAGATCAGAGGGATCTGGGCCATCTCTCCAGTGAAGACAGGCTGAGAGAAAGACAAGGGTTTTAAACTGAATGAGTGCAGATTTAGACTGTACCTGAGGAACAATTTATTATTTTTTTCAGTGAGGGTGATGAGACATTGGAACAGGTTGCCCAGAGAAGTTGTGGATGCCCCATTCCTGGATGTGCTCAAGGCCAGACTGGATGGGGCTTAGAGCAAGCTGGTCTCATGGAAGCTGTCCCTGTTTATGGCAGGGGAGTTGGACTAAATGATCTTTTAAATCTCCCTTTCAAACCAAACCATTCTATGGTTTTAGGATTCAGTTTGGCTGTTTGCTCTGCACCTGTGTTTTTGTTTCTTCAGTATTTTCTACTTCAATCATTAGTCTAAATTCTTAGCAAACTTGAGTTGATTCTATATCTCAGATTTTAACAACTAAGGTACACAACTCTGCATTATTTTTCCTGCTACTTTTCTGTTCCCTTCACTGGATTCTCCTACCAGAGAGAGTTATAATTCAGAATTTCCAGTCACCACACTCTTATTATATAGAGATGTCAGACTGCATATATTTGATATCATTATTTTCATTTATCAGTGATAGTACACCTGAGCCCATCAAATGAATAAACGTATTACTTATTTTTAATGTTATGTTATCTTTAATTTATATTTTCTTTTAGGTATGAAAATGGATTTGGAAAACAGTTCTGTAAATAGATAGTGCATGCTTTGTACAAAACAAAGGCCGTTTCGTAATGAACACTTTTAATCATTGGGGAAAGCAGCTAGAAATAAAAGCTGGTTCATAATTTACACAAATTACAGAAAAGCATCATCTTATCATGATTATTGAGAAGATAAACATCACACAATGAAAAAGAGTGTGACATTTTATGCCTAAGTAGTAAGGTATCTTTAGCAATGCAGAACTATCCACAAAAATATGGTAGAGCTTTCTTTTTTTTATAACATTTGCTGCAATATTTTTAATTTCTTAATTTTTTTTTAATCCCATGATAAAAATGCTTGGATTTATGTTACAGGTTGTTGCTAATATCTTCACTGAAATAGAACCTTCTGAAATAGAAAGTCCAGGCCATTTTTCATAAAGACTTTTATTTTGGAGTTTTTAATTACCCTACAAGTCCTTTCCATGGGCAAATACAACCTGTTTTCTCTTTTATTTTTTTAAAGAACCTGACATTTTTTAGCCTACAAGTTTTTCTCTTTAAACCTGGTTATATTTCTTGCCCAAATTCTCCTTTTTAGTTACCACTCAGACCACTTAACCTTTCTTTGAGTTTCTTGATTGCTTTTTCTTCTATCTTTATGCAGGAACTTTGGATATCTAGCTCTTAAGAATATACATCACTTTCCCAATCCATGTCTCTATAAACATTTCATTCCCTCTCAGTCATCCTATTTATTTTTCTAAAGGTTCCAGCACTAATGCTGTTTGCATTTTATTTTTCAGTCCCTATTCCTGTCCTTTGACCAAATGATATTTCTTCATGAAATATCCACCTCGTTCACCCTGACTGAAAAAGAAAACTGTTAAATGCCTGTGTTAAGTGGCCTGCCTTGATTTTCTATGTGATAAGCAGAAGCCTGCCTGTCAGAGCAATTCTTAGCACCTATGCTAGACAGTAGGACTGTCCCACTCCACTCCTCTAGCTTTTGCTACATCTCCTTATTTTCTTTCCTGAATTACAGTGCTGCAGTGTCTGCGATGGAATGGCTTTAATGTCCCCAGTTCTCAGCTACACAAACCCGTATGTAAAGTATAGACCTTCTGTGACAATATTCATCTTTGCCTTATCTCCTTTGATTCCCTTCTTTTGGTTCTTGTTCTCTTGGAAGTTATACCACCTTCTAAACTGTAGAATCTTACAAGCTACAATTTAGTTTTGCACAAAAACTAAATCGTATTTTTGTGTGTTACTATTGACCAACAGCATTATACCTTTCTCTACAGACTTATTCTTAAAATCCTTCCCAAGATTTATTCCTTCCTAATCTTGATAGAAATAGTAAGGATCACTTTTTGTAGCTATCAGAATGCTAGGCTATTCAGAATGAATTTCTTTTCTGTGCTCCTGTGTGCTTTTTACCCTTGGTACTGCTAAAACGAGCTATTTAATGAGCAGTATTCCCTGTGAATTGATTGTGTGCCTTTTGAATGCAGTAAAACCTATATTTTTCTTGTATTAGGGAAATAATTCCTGGTATGTAACCTAAAACACCTAGGCCACACTGTTGCATTCATTCAAATGTGCAGGATTTTGTTATAACTAAATAGCAAAAACTTCTGGGGTTCATCTGCATTACTTTGGTCCTTCTTTTTCTTTTATTTTTTTTTTATTAATGTCTAGTAGTTATTCTCACTTTGAAAGTGATGGAAATCTCTCAGCAAAAGAATGAGGATCCATTCTTGCTCTAAGAAGTTTGCAACTAATTTCCTCACCTAGACATGTAAAAGATGAGTCTGAGCTATCCCAGGCTCCCTTTAGAATCAACAGAAAGAAATGGACACCCCCAGAATACAATTCATGTCAGTGTATGACAAGAATTTAAGATAGCTGAAATGACTAAGCATTTACAGGCAGCTTTTTCTGATGCAGAGTATCTCAGGCTTGTATGTCTAACTTTCAGAAATCTGAACTAAAATTGATTCTACCCCAGAACTCACTAAAATGCCTCATCTTTTTTAACATGTACAACATGCAAATAGAACAACTTGGACCTTTAAAGAAAATATCTGGCCTTAAATGGGAAGATTTTTGGCTTTTAGTATAGTTTCCAGTCATCATAACATCCAGACTATAATTTGCCTTTAATATCCTACTGTCATTAAATATCTAAGACTCAAACTAAATTTTCTCATTTTGGCCATTCTGTTCCATTTTAGACTGATTTACTGAATTGTTGGATCCTGTATTTCCTAGCCTTTTTAGCACAAACATTCCAATACCTGTCTTACCTGAATTTGGTCTTCTCAGGCAGTTCACATATGCCATAATATATTCAAGACACAAACTGTTATTTGAAAAAGGATATCTTTCTTCCAAGGTCAATGAGTTCCATGTTGTTTGAGCCTGGATACTCTGACTCATTTTAAATATTTTATCTTAACTCTGTTCTCTGGCAAAGTCAATTTCAAACATAGGCAGCTGCACTGCAAGACTTTTGATTTGGTTTTGAAGATAATAACTTAGCTCTATATGCCCATGTTACAGAATTGCTATTCAGACATTCCAAGTTGTTGAAATCTATGCCTGGGCCTTTTCATATCGTGAAACTTTCTAGTCCAGGACAATCTGTCTTATCGTCATATTTTCAATTAGTTTTTTCTGTCCCATATTAAGATTCTCAAATTAATCTCAAATGTGTCTAGGCAGATTGCAGATTATTTTAAAATTCATTTCTGTTCTGTATCTTTTCTGGACTTCCTTGGCCATGTTTGTTATCTGAACAGGCCTCAATTGCTCATTCAGTGTTGACTCAACAGGATTCCATTCCATATCCAAAGAGTAGTTCACTTTGAGCTGTTAGCAAAAATGTGAGATTTTATGGATTTTGTCTGGGTTTAAAAAGAACTTTATGTGAGAGTCAGATTTTTTTAAAGTCATATATACTTAAACGTAAAGGAATTAAACAAGAGACATCATCAGTATTTATTGTAAGCTTCTCTTCTGCACAGTATTCCTCCCAAAGTTCTTTACTCAACTTTTCTCAAGACCATATTTTTTAGTGTTTCCCTTACCAATATCCTTGGGTTTGCATTTTTTTTTTCAAAACCAAATGTACATATTTCTATCAAACAGTATCGCTTTTCTGTATCAAGTCTGTTAAGAAGCACTAGACAGACGCTTTGTTTTGTGCAGTGTAGTGAACTGGTGTGAAAACTGGCTGTTTTTCTGGAGAGGCTGGTCCTTCCCCTGGTACCTTTTCTTCTGTGCCTCTGACTCCTAAGCCAGGCATTCATGGTGACATCAGCAGGACAGTGTCTGTTTTCTATTTAGTGTCTAATTCTGAGACCCACACAGTGGTACCAGAAGAGCGCAAGCATCGCACACATAACATTTCAACAATTTTCATCATAAGAAAGGAATGCGCAAGTTTAGAGTACATTAATGATAATCTTTAATTCTGACTAGTGAAACACCCTTTAAAAACGTCAACACAAGATGGCAGTAAACAAGTGTAGAACATTCCATATGAACACTGAAGAGGAAATGACTCTGTGGATAACAGTGCCATGGAG
>VZTT01054193.1:8437-22084 GCA_013400855.1 Buphagus erythrorhynchus | reverse complement strand
AAGCTCGAAAATAGAGAAAAATGTGCAGAAAACCTGGAGACATCATCTAACCCATGGAATTTATACATGAAACTGGAGGTAAGAATAGTCTGTAATTATATTTTAATTATAATATGCTTCTAGATCTAATATTTGATTTAAAATTGTAAACTTTATTTTGCTTATAATTCTACAAAAATTATATAATTGTCTTGCTTTGGCAAAAATGGTTCTTAGTTTTAATATTATTTAATACCAGTATTTTCTGGTAAGTGTAACTATAAATAAATTTGACTGTTTTCCAGATGAATAAACGTGTACTGGATAACACAATCTCTTGGGGCATGAGAGGTTGTACATATGCAGGATAGTGTCACGTAATACCTACCATTAATTCAAGTTTGGTAGACCTCAGGACAACCTTGACCACACTGGGCTACATAGAAAAAAGGATTGGAAAACTGCTTGTTACACATACATCTTGTCAGCACCCATTTTCCTGAGGCAATCCATGACCTTGACCTCAGAGCCTGATTTCCCTAGGCAATGTATGAGGAAGGATTAGGCACTTTAAAATACATCCTCCAGAATCCAGCATACTGGGGACTAGATAATAGATGCTGAGGACAGGATTCAGTCATATTCCCTATACTTTTGGACACAGGCTGGATTTTAGTGGACTTATTCTTGAATACAGGAAGACACTGATTTTTGTTCATAATTCCCAGCCTTGACTCCTCAGAGGTTACTTTATGACCTGTGAAATAATGAGGTATTTATTGGACCAACAGGAAAGTTAGGCAAGATAGAGAACTTGTAGAGAGCATGCCCGCAAGTGGTGTCTTCTCTCCAGATACTCCTCTGGCTGCATTCTCTGGGGCAGAAACTGATATCCAGTATTATTTCTTATAACTGAGCAATAGAATCTCTAGGTGTGCTAATTTTTGCTGCTTCTTTTTTACCTATCCAATAAATTTCCTGACATCCTGAGCTAAATGAAACAACCTCAAAAGGAAGAATTCCAGAGCCTGTTGAAAAATAACATTTGACTGTTACATAGAAAACTAACATGGGAAGATTATATTTCAGGTTCTGTCTTGAAAGATTTTTACGCCGAGTCCTCCACTTATGGGAAGAACAGTCTAACCAGTAATCTGATGAAGCATAGGATAATCACAAAATTCATATTTTCTCTGTCCATCCTTTGTGAAGAGCATAATAAAGTAGTGTGTTCTGCATGCTTACTGGGCTGAGTGCTGTAGGCAAAGCAAGGGGAGTGGTACCAGTTGATATGGGAGCTGGTTGCTCAGCTGCTAAGCATTGGGAGGACTTACACATTTATGATGTAGATTTATGATGTAGGTGATTTGGTCACTGAGGATTTTGCAATGAAGAAATTCAGCTCTAGTAGATTTTAAGTAATTTCCTACTTTTAACTCAAATTAAGCAGGGTCTTAGGATCTGTATTTTGGACTTGCCTTTTATGTAATTCTATAAGATACAGGACTAACTTCTGCAACCTCCAGGTTCCTGTATGTACATAGACACATCCCAACTCTACATCATGTTGGCTGTCTTCCACATGGAAATTCTCACCATTAGGAAAGCTACAATGCTTTGGACTACAGCATAGCTGCCAACATCAGCTACTACAAGAATAATAAATGGGTTGTACATCTATCAGTGATATATCACTGCTGTCAGCTAATTTGAGAATAACCTTACTCAAGATTAAAATGTGAAAATAATGTTAGACAATGCTATAATTTGATTAATTATGCAGTATGAAAAATGAGTGCTTGGAATATATTCAGCAAATTTGAGTGTTCAGGAAATAATTACTGTGGTGAAAATCTACTAAGCTCAGCAGTGCTTTAGTAAGGCCTTGAACCTGCAGTCCTCATTAAGTAGTCTGAAACTCCATTTGTATCATGTTTTATAAAAGAGGAAAATGCTTGTTGTTTTAAATGCCAAAACAGGTATTAGGAAATCTATGAAAGAAGATTTGTATTAATGTACGTTGAGAAATAATGAGGATTTTTCAGTAGCAAAAAAAAAAACCATATTGTTTTAAATTCGGGGAATATGCCAGTTTAGCCTAATTATAAAATATCGTCTGTCTTTTTGGAACAACGTTTCCATTAGTTTTCAATATATAAATCAGTGTACTGTTATTTTGCTAAATATTCAAACAAAAAGAGCAACAGCTCTAGTAACTGAAGTTCTGCTTATTTTTAGGATACTGCCTTTAAAATGTATTTGTGAACATAGAAGGTTTGGCATGAGTTTAAAGCAAATTCAAATACACTATAAATATGAATGTAAGTGCAAATACAAAAACAATATTAGATAAATCTAATATAATAGAAATTCTTAAACAGTTTTTTGTTTAAATAGGTGAACTCAGAACCTGAAGCAGCGATTTTAAAGAGAGCAAGAAGTAAAATTTATTCAATGTAGATGTTGTCCCATTAAAAAAAAAGGCCAAAAGTGAGCACTTTGTGTCTGAATACTAAGGGTTTCATTCCCTGCTGATTACCCTGCTCAACACTGATATAGCTTTAAAGTCACAGGAACTACTTTCCAGTAAAATGTGTGGATCATAGTGATAACTCTAATATCATATTTTACAGTTTTTATTCAATTATTATGTTTACACTCATTCTCAGATCAATAGCCCTTAAGATGGGTCTTTCTCTGGTGGGGATGACTGGATGGCTGGTTTATAGAATTGTTCTTTTTTTAGACTTCTTTCCAAAATTATGGAAAGTTTATATATTAATTAAAAAACTAGGTATTTCTTAGAATGATGCAAATTGCAAAATTCTTTAAATTGAGGAAAATAGATATTTCCTCTATGTTTACAAGCCTTGTTTTTTCTGTCTGTCAGGAATTTAAGCCAAAATCACAAGAATGGGAAAAGAATGGGACAAGCTGTGTAAATAACCCTGTTTATGCAGATATGCAAGCAAAATTACTGCCCGAGGAATGTAATTTATTTCAGGTAAAATTCCTACCTTCTTACTCTAGGAAGAAAATGAACTCTTTGCTCAGCTAGAGCTTACTTTAGCTTAGTTTTTAAAAACTAAGCTTACAGTGAATCTTACAATGCATGTCTATACTGGTAGTGAACGTATGGTAAGGCAGAACCATACTGGAAGATCTAATGAAACATGCAGTCATTTTAATTTAATTTTTCACATGGAAATGAGGAAATTAATAAGGATCATGATGAAAACGGTAACATTTCTTTAAAAAAAGAAACCAAACAATTACAAAAACTAGTGAATGCTCCTTTTTACTTTTTAAGCATATTATAGATATACTTTTCCATGCTATTTACTAATATGCAATTAATTGTGACAAGTTATTAAAAAGTATCTAACTAAGTAAACAGTGCATGCCATTAAGGTGTTGACACAAGTATAAAGTTCCTTCAAATCTGATAGCCTTCATTTTTTTGAAGATCATAAATACACACTAGTATCATTTGTGCAGAAAAATGAATTTTCATATGCTACTCCAGAATCACTCTTGGAGTTGTTTGTTGGATCACTTAGCCCTTCTTTTTTCATATATTTTCAGCCTTCTAGTTACCATGCAGTTCCTTGGTTGACCTCATGATTATTTTTTACTTGCCAATTTCCTTATTGCTTTTTTTTTATTTTTTTAATTCCTTCTAATCCAGAAAAAAATGTTATTTAATGATGTCATGATAACGTAGCCTTCTCTTAAAAAAAAAACAGAAAATAACTTAAAAATTGACTGGGCCACAAGACAGCTTTAAAATTAAGTAAGGAGAAGCCAATTATGTTGCTCACTGGTAATTCCCTTTTCCACTGTTTCTAAGCTCATTGGATCTTAAGCTGGTGAAACACTTTCTTAGCAATTCCTATGAGACTCTTTACACATATCCAGAGTTTCCAAGGATGACAGTTATGTTTTGAGTTTAGCTGCTGAGAGCATTATATTCCAGCAATTGAACTTCCATACAAATGTGTTCAAAAAGCAAATCTGTGACTAGACAAAACTATTGACTGATGACATGTTGATTGTGCAGTTAGACAAGTCAAAATAGAATACTCAGGGTGATCATTCACATTTTTCTGTTGAAGCTTTCATTGCCATCAATGAACTTGCTTTGAAGACAATTTCCTTCACAACTTTAACATAACACCAACTATTTTTTGAAATACAAGTGTGATGGACTATTACCCTTAGCCATTTCAAAAGTGTTAATTGTTCCTGCATCTTTGCCTCAGCTTCATCCTTCATGAGATCTGTGATTTACAGTTGGAGTCTTGCACTTTATTCTTCACAGGATGCATTGACACTTTGGTATATCAGAGTCCATAACTTGTATGTCAAAGGGACCTTAATTTTTTACCTATAGAAATGAAACTTTATCTGCAAATTTTTTTTGCTTTTTTATTTGATATGCAGCCAGTGGTCCATTCTACTTAGGTCCTCAGCCAACACAAATTACAGGGACATAGTCAATAACATAAAAAACTGTCTAAAGTACGACTTTTTGCAGTCCTTGTCAGTGAAATATGGTATTTGTAACCCTATTTATTTTTACTTTATATTTTCTTGCCCAAATTGATCTCTGCACATGATATATGATTTCCAGGTCATATTTTGTTGTCATTTTTCAAGTAATTCTCAGTCTTCTGGAAGATTAGAGCTGCTTGTTAATCTCCCAGTAGTGGGATCCATGTGGATAATTTTTTAAACAGCAAAAACAGTTGCCATAGCAATTACACTTCTTCACAAAGCCTGTGGATTCAGAAATACTGGCAATACCAATTTTCTGAAGTTTTGTGTTTAGGATTTTAATTGGTACAAGGAGCTGCATGGGGTGTAGGACTCTGCCAAATGTACGAATGATTCTTCCCCAAGTTTAAGGATAATGATCTCAAAGAAGTACAGTTCTGTAGTAACTGAGCTGTTTGTACATGACCTATGTAATGGTAGCCCTCTAGTCAAAGGTTAATATCTATCCTGAGGCACACACACACACACAGCTCCTACTGAGTTCAATGAATCAAAGAGGAACATTTCTCTAAAATTATTTCTCACAGGTAACTGCTTTGAGTAGGTCATCATAATCACCTTTTTCACATTTGAGGCTCATTAACATTAAGTACTAGGAAAATACACAGTACAGGAGAAAAAAATCCTTGAAAAACCCTGTTCCTTTGAAGGTTATTGAAACATTTTTTTTACTGAGGGCAAGTAAGTCAAACTGTTTGAATTGTGCCATCTTTTCTAAGCAAATCCAGGTGAAGATAGGAATAGTCTTATGATTTCAGCAGTAATGTTTTGGTCCTTGCAATTTACATACAATTACTGAGTTTAATTTAAAATATTTTCTTGTTTTACAGAAGCAGACCCAGAATTATCAATTCCAAATTTGCAATAAGAAACAAAACCAAGAAGAGCTAATTACCTATACCCAGCCCAAAAGTGAACACGATGATTTGATTATTGAAAAGCTAAAGGCAATTGTGAATGAAATAGCAAGAAACAAGAATAAGCTGGTAGAGGAAAATATGAAACTCCACGAGGATCTAAAAATGTACCAAAATCAGTGTCAGGTAGTAATAGTTTATTATGATGACTGTAGAATTGATGTTGGAAAATCAAGATGAGATTTTCATACAAAACCGTACAGTAGGTGTATTCTGTGCATGAACACAGAATAATCTGGGAACAGTATGGGTTGGGTTTTTTTAGTAAAACAGAAATAAGTTTGATTTGTAGTAGTATATTTTCTCTCTTGTCTGTGTATCTAGGGTTTTATAACTCTCCTATATCCATAGCATCTACATGAACTTCCCACTAGTTTGGTTCCTTATATATAAATGACTTCCGTGAAATCTCTTTATTTGATTTACACCTTATTGTTCATTGTGCCATATAGCTAGTAAATAAGTATATTCAAACATGTACGGTATACTTTTTTAGTTTTGGAAGGAGATTATGTAGTCAATTTTTAAATTTTTTTAAGTGTCTGGCCATGTGAAGAACCATCAGGTTTTATCTTATCCCTAGTTTACTGTTTTTCAGCATAGCACTGATCTATGAAGACAGCCTTTTGCTCCTCTTCTTTTGATCATGGTATATGAGTTCTGACAAGATTGAGATAATACCAGATCTTTACAACCTTTTCTATTATCTGTGTTTGAAACATATCAAGAATGAGATTCTCATTGATACTTTTTTCTGGCGACATATGCCAGTCATGCTTTTTCTTATTTATTTAAGCATTTACAGGTTCAGTAATATATTGAATGGCCTATCGTAACTTCAAGTCTTTTTGGAGAAAGACGTGCTTCTGTGTTTATAGACAGTCTTGCAGAGTGCTAACAGCATATGCAATATACTTTATAAGAATTAGCATATATGTGGCAGAGGTTAATTTCAGATTGTGTTGTCAGGTGTTGTCAGAAGAGCCAAGTTCATACATGCCATTTGCACGTTAGTTCACTGAGTCTTTTGCCTGTATAAAAGTTATCAGTGTGCAAGCAAAGCTTCTGTTTTGTTAAATGGCCTGTTAAAAAGGCTGCCATCAAAAGCAGTGGGACTAGAATATGCAGTGGAACAAATCATGGCACTCAGACCACATGAATACAGGCTGTATGACAGAGAGATTGTGCTGTAGCCTTGAAAAAAATCTTCAAGCAGGAAGAATTTTGCAGTCATATATTCAAGAGAATTTGGGAGCTGTAGGAAGCTTGAAGACACTTTAAGTAGAAGTGGAGCTAGATGTATATAACAGTGTCATCTAAAGGGCAGAAAGTTGCAGAATAACTGTGTTGGTGGTGTGGAATGCTGCTATGTTAGTTAGAAAAGCTGCGTTTGGAAATAGCTGCATAAGGGAAACACTGATGTCAATGTATGGTGAAAAGGGGTAGCTCAGGGAAAATATTTTTTTAGGAATGTGTGGATAAGAAAGAAGAAAGTACAAGGCCTGTTGTCAGCCAGAAAAAGTAAGCAGGTTTACGTGAACAAGAATTAGGTGGAGGATGGCAATAGTTGGACATGATATGGCTAAAGGAGGAAGGAGTAGATGGGAATTTTGGTGTGGAGAACTCTGATGGCAATGAAAGCAAGAATTGTTGTGCCTCATATATTCCTTTATGCCTGTTATAATTTCAATGTGTGCTTCTAATTATTTCACTTATACTATTAATTAGCAAATAATAAAGTGAAATGTATGGAAGAGCAGTTTGTTGACTTTATAGAATATACAAAGTTTAAAAGATCTAAATGTAGACTTCAATCTATTTCTCTACCCCGTGAATTATCTGACAAACTTATCTGCAGCCATCACATGAGAGGTGACATGAAAACATCACACAAGGGACTTGGTTCTTGAAAAGTCAGCATGAGGTCAGCTGCTAGACACTAATTTATGTAAAAATACACCATATAATTGTATTTAAAAGGTTGAACAGCATACTGAGTTTGTGTTGGGAAGGTTTTGGTAATTGGGGCACTCCAGGGATGGCCTCTGTGAGAAGCTGCTGGAAGCTTCCTCCATGTCCAGCAGAGCCAATGCCAGCTGGTTCCATGATGGGCCCACTGCTGCGCAAGGCTGAGCCCAACAGCAGTGATGGTGGAACCTTGCGATTAATGTATTTAAGAGGAGGGGGAAAAAGAACCCTGTGCAGTGGGGAAAAAAGAGTGAGAATATGTGACAGGAACAGCCCTGCAAACCCCAAGGTCAGTGCTGAAGGAAAGGCAGGAGGTGCTCCAAGCACCAGAGCTGAGATTCCCCTGCAGCCCCTGGTGCAGCCATGGTGAGGCAGCTGTGCCCCTGCAGCCTATGGATGACCACAATAGAGCAGAGATCCACCTGCAGCTCCTGGAGGATCCCAGCCAGAGCAGGGGGAAGGAAGAGGCTGTGGGAAGCCTATGCTGGAGCAAGCTCATGACAAGACCTGTGGCTCTGTGGAGAGAGGAGCCCACACTGGTGCAGGTTTGCTGACAGAACTTGTGACCCTACTGGGGACCCACCCTGGAACAGCCTTTTCCTGAAGGACTGAAGCACCCCATGAAGGGAGTTGAAGCTGGGAAGGAAGGAGACATGAGGAGAAGGTGTTCTAAGATTTAGTTTTTATTTTTCATTAACCTGCTCTAATTTGATTAGCAATAAATTAATTTCTCTGAGTTGAGTCTGTTCTGTTCAAGTCACTCACCTTGGCAGTAACAGGTGAGTGATTTCTTCTTGTCCTTATCTCAAGAAACAAAGAGCATTTCTCTAGTTTCTCTGCCCTGTCCAGCTGGGAAGGATATTGACAGTGTGGCTGTGGTGGGTACCTGGCATCCAGTCAGGGTCAACCCACCACAAACAGCTTTGAGCAGAATTAGAACAAGAGCTGATCAGGGAATTTTTGGGACTTTGTTTTGATTGGCAAGCTAGTAGAAGCAAAACTTTTCACAGAAGGAAAGAAATGATTTAATGATTTTTTCAACATGAAATAGAGATGAGATATTTTCTAAACAAATCCTGAAGTTTTCTGCTTAAAAATTAATTTTTATTTTAACTGACACAATAGATATTTTCTAAAATAATAAGTGATGCATATCTAATTTTTTTAACTGATAAGTGGAACTGTGAAACTCTTGACCTGATGTTCTGTTTCAATTATTGCAGCTGCTGCTGTCGCTGCTGTTGTTCCTGCTACCATTTTAATTCACAAGAAAATACAATTTATGTAAATATGTGTGATAACTGCAGTCTATCACAGAAAATACGACTTCTGCCACACAATTGTGCAGAATTCATTTCCCTTATCCACCCCAAAATGAAATCAGATGGGCAACCATCTCCCAAATTCATATGTTATAAAACAATTGTGACTATTTCTTGAATGTTGGAGTCATGAAGATGAGAATAAGCAAGTCTTACCAACAACTTTAATAGTTCATTAAGCTTTATCGCATTTGAATATACCCAACATTGCATTTTAGTGTTTAAAAAAGCTCTCTTGGCCTTAGTGTAACAAAGGATAAGATGAATGAGTCCATATATGCAGCCCTCCCAAAAAAACCCCAAAAAATGCAAAAGCACTTCGTATCTGTTTTCACAACCCTTTCACCTAGAGGAAGACCACAGGCTTCTTGGAAGGAGGGTCATTCTCATAGGAGGCTCTAAGGGAAATAAACCTGAAGTTCTTCCTTGCAGTGCAGTTTCTGGAATCCAGTTCTCTTGAAATGTTAAAGGCTTTATTTTTGCTCTTAAAGATGGAAGGTATATTCAAATAAAATGAAGAAATTATGAAAAATGTGAATTTTTTAGTGTAATAGTTGGAAAGGTAAAGGATCAATATCCTTGGGAAAAAAATTTGTTTTTAATCTGAAACATGCTTTTGGATCTTAGGTGAGAAGCAATACATATTCTCTGGATATTACTATTGCAAGCACTGATTATTATTGTTACTTCTGTTATTTGTGAGTTATATTTCCAATTTCTTATATTTAGTATGTTTCCAGTATATTTTTGTGAAATTCTGGGTTTTTTTGGAATTCATGTTTTATCATGCCAAATGTTATCTGTCTTCAGGTTGTCTAACACGCTATAAATCAGAAATTAAAGATAAAACAGAATAAAATTTGTCAAGTCCCTAAGAAAAATCTTTTTTTGATTGTTTGAAAATTTTGTGATGTTCATTTAAATAAGCAATTAACTCCATGCAGATGGAACTAGTTTTGAAGAACATCTATGCAGCCTTGTAGTTTCTAAACTTTATAAATTTGGAAATGCTGTTAGGAAAATAGAAAATGGAAGCCACTTATGGCACCAATTCCGGCATGTGAAACATGTTCCAGGATGCAGAGCCTGCTAAAACAAGCAAGCTATGTATTTTAGATACATTTAGTACAATAAAGAACTGAATTATGTTTCCTATGATAATTTCAGAGGCAGATGCATTGGAACATTGCAAGGGCTAAAGAATATTCAGAATCTGATTTTTAGACGAGAGGAACTGACTTGGAAGCAATATGTTTTTCAAACATATTAAAATCATTCATTCATTTCAAAAATTAAAATCATGTGTGTACTGGTATTGAATATGATGTGCTAGAGACCAGCATTTTAAGCTGTCTAATTTTATTTAACTGTTTGTGCATTTGCTTGTTTCTTTAGAACATGGAGGCAGACGTCTCAGAAATGAGAAATGAGCTGCAGTCAAGGGATGGTCTCTGGAGAAGGATACAACTGGAATGCCAAAAGTTGTATACAGAATTACTGAAAATCAAAGAGTATAAAGATATGCAGGAAATTCAAATAAAGTATGGATGGTGAAAATTAAATTAACAAGTACTTCTGAGCCAATAACTTTTTTCTTAGTTTTACATTAAGTCTGTTTGAAAAGATACTCTGGATTCAAATGTCAGCTTCTGAATTTTAGACTGGTTATTTTCATTGACAATTATATCAATTTCAGGCAGTAGATGCAGGCTCTGTTAAAAGGCTTTAATGATGCCTAGATTTTTATAAATCAATGCATTTCAGGTATTTCTACCTATATCTTGACAGTCTTTCATTTTCTCAGCATTAAAACACTTTGGAAACAATGCAATTAAGATTCTTCCTAACCTCCTTTGAATAAAATCATCATGGTTTTATGGCTTATCTAATCTGCTGTAGCCATTTCAAATTATACGAAATACCAGTCTATAAGAGCTTTCAGGATTCTTTCTGCACATAGTTGTATTGTCCTCAATTCCTAGACATCTCCTAAAATTCAGCCTGGTTTAGGCCAAATGTTGATTATGTTTGGGAGTATTTTTTCATCAGCAAGCAGATGTTCTACGGTTTTACACTGTAAAGGATAGTGCAAGGTAAAGAGTATTGAATGTTCTGGTTGTTTCATGTTTTGTTTATTTCTTACTTAAAGGCATCAATCATCTTGTGTGCAGCTTACTGAGCAACTAGAAAATAAAAACACTGAGTTATTGCTATTTGCAGAAAGTCGAGAACACCGAGAAGAAGAGCTGAACAAGGTATTTCATATCATTTCCAGATCTTAACTGCAGTATAGGATTTTTAGGAGAGAGTACTGACCTAGGGTATGTGCATATACTGTAGAGAGCAGAAGGATGCATTATAGGTTCAGGAGAGCATGAAGTTTTTTATATGAAAAAGATTTCGTATATGGTTGCATTTAGTTGTGTAGCTGTAAAATTGACATTGTGATTCTGTGCCTGCCTACTTCATTGAAGTAATGGAAGAGACCATGCCTACACATTACTGTGATTCAGATAACACCATGCAACTAAGAAAGTCTACAAAGCTCTGATTAATTATTAGACTGTAGAGCTAAGCTGTAATTTGTAGGTGGTCTCAGAGGTAGGATATGCAAACAGATCAACTGATACAAGTCACTGTGGCAGGTACTCACACAAGGCTCAGCTTCATCAGGTACCTGCTGCACAGTCTAGGGCAGAGCTCTCTCGTTGGAACTATGCATCGCATTGAGCTGCACATTTCAAAAGTGCTGTGAGCAGCAGCAGTGACATGGCACTGTGGAATGGGGTATGGCTTGGCAGGCTAAAATACTTTAGAAGTAGAGGATGCTCAGAACTCATCTTACATGTATATTGTGGTTTTGCCAAGGAGCAATGGGAGCAGAAATCACCGAACTGTTAGGGTTGGAAGGGTCCACCCCCCCTGCCACCTAGAGCAGGTTACAGGAATGTTTGCCAAGTGGATTTTGAATGTCTCTTATTTGGGTGCATCTGACTTGGGTTCATCAATTTTGGCATGATAGCCATGATCTACCTTTTAGGTTTTTTTCATCTACATCTGTTTTATTACAATTCTAATATTCTTGTGCTGTTTGCATAAATAAAAATGAAATGCAGTCTGTTTACTCATGTATAGTACTGCAAGAAGTTGTTTAAATGATTTTATAGGTTGTTATGCTGGTTTTTGTTGTTTTGTTTCTTACACAACAAAAAACCTGTCAGTACAAAATTGTTGGTTATAGTAGAAAGATGAGGAAAACAATATTTGTGTTGATACTTTGGAGAACTCTGCACAGGAGGTATTGAAGAAAGTTCAACCTTAAAATTTTACATGTAATGGCAGGAACAATTATCATAAAGTGATTTGCCATATATACCCTTCATTTCTAACATAGTTTCATACTAAAGAGCTCTAGATTGATTTATTTATATTGCTCCTAAGTTAATTTAAACTTCATCAAACATTTTTTAAACCTAACTTAAGTGCAGTATAAATAAATGACACTTAAATTTACTGAATGGATATTTCCTTGGATTTTCTTTATCATGTATTCCAATTCTATACATTATTTTTATTACTTTCTTTTAAAAGGTCTATTGAAGTGTATTGTACTTTGTTAATTTCTAATATTAAATAGGCAAATGAAAGTACAAGAGAAGTGTTGAAAAAAAAGATGTAAAAATAAACAAAGCTCTGTGCACTGGCTTCCAAAGACATTTTATTTTACAATCTCAGAATCTCTGATTCTGTTAGAAGAGTTGGTGTCTTGGAAGCAACAGCAGAAAAAGTCACTGATAAGTAACAAGTGATGCAATCATATTTACTGCACAGCATTTTTTCTTTTTGAAATGTATTTGCTACAGATAAGAAACCATGTTTATCGAGAGGAGCAGTCCCATTGCTCTGAGCAGGAAAGAATGAAGACAGAAATCTCTGACCTGACAGAGGAGCTTCATCAGAAGGAGATCACTATAGCAACTATCATGGAGAAAGCTAGTCTTCTGGAAAGACAGTTAAAAATGGAGTTAGAGACAAAACATAAATTGTTAACAAAACAACAGGTATGCAAGTAGGCAAAAGCAGCCCACATCATCTTACTCCACACTATTGATAATGACATTCATTATCTGTGGAAAAAAAGACATCACATTTCTTGCAGTAATTTTTATCAGTGGTGCTGTAATAGCTGTGAAGAATTACAAAGGCAGCCAAATTGATACTGGAATAAGAAATCACCAGTAAATGTCCACTGTACATCTAAATTGAAATTCATTCTGACCATCACATCTAGTTGTCATTTTAACATGCAAAAGATCTTGAAAACTTCCAGTTTGTGGTTATTAAATATGCTTTGAGTTTCTTATTTTTCAGTGTTTTCTAAAGCTTTTTGAAGAATGTTACAAATCTGCACAGAAAATTCTAGTAATTTTATAGCTGGAAACTGTAAGATACCAGTGGGGATTTTTATGGCAAATTTTTCTTTTAAAAACAAATTTTTCGTGTTCATTACTTAGTTTGTAAAACAAAAGAACCATCATATTTAGAGATTTCTGGGTATCTCTGCGTTTTCTGAGAGGGTCACTACACGTGGAAAACTGTGATTGAATTAATACTTTACTTTTGACAATAGCAAAGTTAGTGTTTGGGGAAAATGAGAGATATCTCCTGCTGTGTAGTGCTCTTTACCAGATATTTCCATATCACTAAAAGAGTAGATATAATTTCTAGATGTCATGAATAGCATTTCATGAAGTTTCAGTGGCCTGTAAAATCTGTCCCTCTTTCTATGTAGTAACTGCACGTGAACTTCTTGTTTTCCTAAGTCATTACTTCTTTCAAAAAGGTAAATAAATTCAGAGGCATTGCATTTGTATATCTTTTATAGATGTTTTAATACTTCTTCC